>JAQZBX010003380.1:0-65579 GCA_029593785.1 Cabassous unicinctus
CCTACAGCTGACCTTGTGGAGGAAACAGGAGCTAAGCCCGGAGAGAAATGCAGCCCCGGGAAGAGAGGAAGCCAAGAAGCCTGAACCCTGGGCAAATGTTGGCAGCTGTCTTGCTCCAACACGTGACAATGGACTTTGGTGAGGGAAGAAACTTATGCTTTATGGCCTGGTAACTGTGGACTTCTACCCCAAATAAATATCCTTTATAAAGACCAACCCATTTTTGGTATTTCACATTAGCACCCCTTTGGCTGACTAATACAGAAGGTATAGCCCCAGCCTCTGCTCTGCAGCTGATAGTCGATCAGGAAGGAAGGAGAGAACTGAGCTGTACAGGAGATTTGCTGAGGTTCCCTGGATAGATGCCTGTATTCTCCTAGCAAATATCTTTACTTACTCTCAGGTTTTGGGCCTTGTATAGGACAGGTAAGGATTGTAAACGGTCTTCGCTTGAAATGGAAAAAGGGCATGTGATGTTGCTCTTTTTAACAAGGAAGGTGACCAAGTTGTCCCTCATCCCCAAACCTTTTCCCTCTACTTTCTCTTCATAACATATAAAGTCATGGTTTCCTAAGATGATAATTTTTGTATGTATGCCTAAATTTTATGGAGCACAAAAGGAGTTTGCTCATTATTTCATGTGTCAGATTAATTTTACTTTGGTTTGTTTTCAACACCAAACTTGTTCACGTGTCTATATAGTTTGTGAAAATACTTCATAACTGTACTATACTACTAAAAAATACATTTGCAGGAGACATCATTTCCTATTGTTAGAAATATCTTGTATTGGTTTTCTACACACTCAAAAGGAAATTAGTTTTATGATTTCTTGACAAAGCTTGATCTAAGGACAGAATATAAGTATTCTGTCATCACTATTCATTAGGCTTCTAACCTCAACAGTGGAGATTTTTGCCTGAATATATTTGAATAATTTCTCATACTCTTCAAGCCTTCTTCACTTTGTTAAAGTAGATCGAACCCATGTGTCTTTTGGGTGGTCCACCCATTACAAGAGAAAACCTTGACTTAAGATTAGGTTACTCTGAAATATTTTCTAAAGAAACTCAGCTTCTGCCAAATTGAAGTGCACTTGCAGTTCATTTTGTAGCCATGGAGAATATGCATTTCTAATTTCCACTTGACAGTTTTTCCCATCACAACTGAGAATTTTAATTCTGTGTCTGAAAAATTATATTGTACATATTTCCCTCAAAGCTATTTGGTATGAATTACTGCCCATTAGAAGCAAGCCGAGCATTTTCAATACATATTATTCATCTCTCAAGTGGTGGTCTTTCTTAGTAGATCATAATTTAAGGGTCTATTATTACTATGATTAATATGACTCTTCCCAACCAGTAACTGGAATAAATGCAAATAGCTCTGTAACACAATTTTTTGAAGTTTTCATTTTAAAACCTTTCCACTAAGAAACAAAATATACAGTAAAGTTACACAGCTTGGTCTAGCTGACAGACCTTCAGATGGATGGACCTATTAGAGTCTATCCAAACTGGAAGGCCAGGTCGCTCATTAAACCACAGCCAATAAAAATGGTGAAATGGGTTTTGTACCAAAGACTGATGGCTGGAGAATTTGAGAAAAGGACAGAGAAGAATTGTGAAAAATCAGAAGATCAATGGCTATTAATTTAAAAGCAACACATATCCTAGAATGAAACAGTTTATGTTGTTATGTGGGGGAAATTACCATTTTCAATTAGCTGACATTTCACATAGCTTTGGGACTCTAGCAACACAATAACCCGCAGCATCTAATCTCAGCCCTGCTCTTAAACCTTTTGTCAACGATCTTCTGTTATTGCTTCAAAGGCAAACCCAACACTTTGTGAGAAATGGCTTTCTTTGTCATAAATAGCAAGAACTGCACAGAGTTCAAAGGAAGTTCAAGTGATATACACACTTAGGCAAAATATCTCATGTTAATATTTCCCTGAGTGAGTGAGTATATATTTTCCTGGCCATTGCACTAATAAGCATGTGTTTTCAATGCAATAGAGCAGTGATTTTATTGTATCATGATGATACTATTAAAAAATAGAAAGGAATTAGAAATTCCAATATGCAGATTTCTAGCCCATCAGCATCTGTACATAATTTACATAACTGTTTTCTTCAGCTATATTGTAAAGCTTAAATATTCACTTCCTTTTACCTAATATCATGTTTGAAAATTTGAAAGTATAGTAAGGTATTATTGGTAGCTTAAAATAAATCTTCCATTTCCTATTTGAAAAAAAAATCTCTAATCTGCTAGGAGAATATGTAATAATATTTTTGAGGATCATTTGTTTTGAAAAGCTCATTTGGCCAGAACACCAGGTCATTACTCCAGAGACACTGGTTTGATGCTCTTCTACTCTGTGAGGCATGCAATGTGCACTTAGTCACTTGGTCCTCTGACAAATACAAGACTTAAATCACAAATTCGGGCCTGGGGGAAAACAGGGTAGAGAATATAAAGCAACCCATCACTTGTGAAACACTAAACTCAAAATCCATATTTCATTTATGGTTTTTGGTTAGCAGCATCACCTCTGTATTTGAAAGGCTGAGACACTAATAATAATTGAAAATGTAAATGCGCAAGAAATCATAAAAGCTTTGGAAGTTAAAAAAGATGTAAACAACGAATCAAAACTATATAGCATATGCTTTAGGATAACCAGCAAGATGGTGGCAGAGTAAGGAGCTCCAATAGTCAGCTCATGCTACAGGGCAGTTAGTATTCACTCAAAGATATCTAAAGCACCTATTGGAGGCTCCAGGAGACAGGAAGAGCATCCTGCAACATCTTTGAAAGAATGGAAGGAAGAGACTGTGCATCTGCAGAGAAGATTCGTTAGTAGAGCACTCCATGCCATGGAGGCCAGAGCCCATACTTCACTGGCAGTGCAGGGTGACTTGGGGGCTAGTCTGTGGCTGGAATTGGAAGCTCCATTTCCCAAAAACAGGGAAGAAAGAAATGATTGGGCACCAACTTCAGCTACTAATTAGTAAATTCAGCTGACTAAAGCATAATCCTAAGAAAAGTTAAAGTTTGAACCTGTCCAAGTCAGAGGCCAGTAGCCACCATTTTAACTCTGCCCTCCGCAATGAGGGGAAGCCGGGCTGACTGAAAATCAGAGTGCTGGTAAGAATCAACTTCTTTCAACCCAGATCATATTGCAGCCCTAGTTTAAGACACAGCTCTGCCTCCAGCAGGAAGGAAGCTGGGGGAACCTGCACCAACCTCTCCGGATAACTGCAGACCATATCATAGAAGTCAGTGCCCAAAACTAAACAGAGAAACTGCACCCAGAATAAATACATCTAATAAGCCAGATGCCAAAACACCAACAAAAAACTACAATCCATACCAAAAAACAGGAAGATATGGTCCAGTTAAAGGAACAGGATAAGCCTCCAAATGACATAAAGAAGTTGAGACAACTAATCATAGATGTTCAAACAAATCTCCTTAATAAATTCAATGGGATGGCAAAAGATATTAAGGATATTAAGAAGACATTGGATGAGCAAAAAGGAGAACTTCAAAGCATACATAGAAAAATAGCAGATCTTACAGGAATGAAAGGCACAATAAATGAAATTAAAAATACACTGGAGTCATATAACAGCAGATTTGAGGAGGCAGAAGAAAGTATTGGTAAGCTTGAAGACATGGCCTCCAAAAATGAATATAGAAAAGAACAGATGAAGAAAAGGATGAAAGAAATTCAACAAAGTCTCAGAGAAGTAAACCACAGCAAGAGATGTGCAAACATATGTGTCATGGGTGTCCCAGAAGAAGAGAAGGGAAAAGGGGCAGAAGGAATATTTGAAGAAATAATGGTAGAAAATTTGCAAACCCTATTGAAGGACATAGATATCTGTGTCCAAGAAGCACAATATATTCCCATCCGATTAATTCCTAATGACCAACTCCTAAACACATACTGTCAAATGCCAAAGACAAAGAGAGAATTCTGAGAGCAGCAGGAGAAAAACAATGCAAGCATATAAGGGATACCCAATAAGATTAAGTGTTGATTTCTGATCAGAAACCATGGAGGCAAGAAGGCAGTGAGTGGTATGATATATTTACCCATATTTATGATACTGCAAGAGAACAACTTCCAGCCAAGAATCTTAAATATCTGCAAGATTGTCTTTCAAAAATGAGGGTGAGTTTAGAATATTCACAGATAAACAGAAACTGAGAGAGTTTATAACAAAGAAACTGGCCTCGCAGGAAATACAAAGGGTGTGCTACAGTCTGAAAAGAAAGAACAGGAGAGAGAAGCTTGGAAGAGAGTCTAGAAATGAAGATTATATCAGTAAAAGTAACTAAAAGTGCCAAAAGAGTGATGACAATAAAATATGACAGGTAAAACCCAAAGGTCAAAATGGGTGAAATCAGAACTGCCTTTACAGTAATAACATTGGATGCTAATGGATTAAACTCCCCAATCAAAAGACAGACTGGTGGAATGGATAAGAAAATATGAGCCATCTATATGGTATCTGCAAGAGACTCACTTTAGACTCAAGGATACCAATAGATTGACAGTGAAAGGATGGAAAAAGTTATTTCACGCATGCAGCAAACAAACAAACAAACAACAACAACAACAAAAAATCCAGAATAGCTATACTTTTATCAGATGAAACAGACTTTAAAAGACACTAGTAATGTGCAATCTGAGGAGGAAGTCAGGAAAAAAAAAACTCCATTTACAATAGTGACTAAAAGAATAAAATATTTAGGAATAAACTTAACCAATGATGTAAAGCATTGTATTCAGAAACTGTCAATTCTACCCAAATTAATATACAGATTCAATGTAATTCTGATAAAAATTCTACTAGCATTTTTTAAACAAATGGAAAACACAATTATCAAATTTATTTGGAAGGGTAAGGAGTCCTGAATAGCCAGAAACATCTTAAAAAGGAAAAGTGAAGTTAGAGGACTCTCACTTTGGGACTTTAAACTATATTATCTAGCTACAGAGGTAAAAACAGCATGGTGTTGGCATAAAGATAGACACGTAGACCAGTGGAACTTAATTGATGGTTCAGAAACACCATCACATCTACGGTCAAGTGATTTTTGACAAGCCTGTGAAACCCACCCAGCTCAGGCAAAATAGTCCATTCAACAAATGGTGCTGGGAGAACTGAATATCCATAGCCAAAAGAAAGAAAGAGGACTCATATCTCACACATTATACAAAAATTAACTCAAAATGGGTAAAAAACCTAAATATAAAAGCAAGAACCATAAAGCTTCTAGAAGAAAATATAGGAAAACATCTTCAAGACCTAGTGGTAGGTGGAGGATTCTTAAAGGAGAAAAGAGGAGGGCTGAGAAGGACTACTGATGCTTAAGTTTTAATAAACTTTACTGCAAAAGTGTGGAAGTGTATAGAGTTGATGGTTACACATTATAGTGAGTAACAGCTGGTTTATAAATGGGAATGTGGCTGGAAAGGGTAGTCTGGAGATGTAAATATCAATTGAAAGAAGGCTAGAGAATAATCGAGGGACTGAATAACACAGTGAACCCAGAAGTGGATGAGAATTGTGGTTGATGGTACAGATGCAAGAGTGTCCTTCTGTGAGCTAGAGTGGATGTACATCACAATTGCAGGGTGGTGGGAATGTGGAGAAGCATGGGAAAAATACAACTAGAATGACTAGATGTACTGTGTAGATAATGGGGGAGAATTGAAAAAGTGTGCCAAATGCATGCTATGGAATGTGGCTGGTGGTAATAGTCTGATGATATTGTCTCATCATCAGTAACAAATATTTCAGTATGGTGTGATATGTTGTCAAGGTGTGTTATATGGGAATTCTACACATGTGCATGATTATTTTGTAAGTTCACAGCTTCTGTAATAAAAATATATTTTAAAAAATAATAACAGGGTGGTTTGGGAAAAATACACCAAATGTAAGATATGAGCTATAGTTATTAGTAAGATTTCAATGATATTCTTTCATCATTTGTAACAAATGTCTTAAAACAATGCAAGGTTATGGTGGTGGGTTGATGTATGGGACCCCTGTATGACATTATGCATGTTTGTTTTGTAAGTTCACAACTTTCACTATGCACTTATTGTTTATATATGTTCACATATGAATGACATAAAAATAATAATAATAGGGTCTGAATGGGGGAAAAATACACCAAATGTAAAAAACAAACAAAACAAACAAAACAAAAACATATAGCATGTGCTTTCCTGACCACAATCCTTGGAATCTAAATGTGAAATAGTGCCCTATTCTATTTGTAATTTTTAGAAACATCACTGGCATTTATTTTTGACATATTTTCTTAGATAGGTAAATGGGTCATTAACATTTTAGACATTGGGTACCAAGTGAATGGGTGTAGGTATGACAAACTAATCAATATGGTGCTATCCAATTGCATTGCTTTGTTCACATAGAGCTTCTGAATTACACTATAATTTTATATGCTTCTTGAGATTTTAATTTCACACCCTTCAGAGTCATGATTATATTGTCAATCAAGTATGCCACTAACAAAAGTGGAGAATCCACAGACATAGATAGCACTGTGGTACAAGTCACAATTAATACCAACTTGATAATGTGTGAAATGCTTCCAATAGCAGGATTTTTCTTACTATAGCCCAAATAGTGGATGCTAATTTTTTCCCATTTATATTCATTCATCTATGAAACAGTAACAAAACAAAATTATTTAAAGGCAAAGAGTTAAATGTTAAAATTTCTGTATGTTGAAAAGTGTTAATCCAATGATCCTACTCTCCTATTCTCTGAACAGTGGTATGATTTGGGTAACTGGTAAAGATACTTGAACCTTTTACATAAAATGTCCTAAGAGCTACACAGAGCCCTTTATAAACAGTAAAGATCTGAACTACTTATTGAACAACTTTAAATGAGCTAACTTACATACACGATCTCATTTCATGTTATAACAGCCTCACTGGCCTGAAATCTCCAGCAGGCCAGGCACATTGTCAGTTTTGCTCCACATTGTATCTTTAAACAGCCAACAAAGTGCCTAACAGAGAACATGTTTTCAATAACTATTCTTGGAAAGGAAGGGAAGGGGAGAGAAATGAACATGGGAAATCGATATTATTATACTCATCTTAAAGACAAAAGCTGAAATACAGGGAGAATAAATAACTTGCCCAAGATCACATAGCAAGGGAACAAAGGGCCTGGAATTCAGATCCTGATCTGTCAGAATCCAAAGCCCATGCTTTCTGCACCAAAATATGTGTCCATTTATATATGTACTACCTTCCTTTGCATTTTCAAAATACTGCCCTGGAAGGATTTTTGTGAATTCATTGTCACACCTCATGCTAGCCACTAACTAAGAGGTTAGCAATTACCTGGGATCTAAGTCAGAAGAAAGAAATGATTAAACAGCTGTGCTGTCAAAATATTTCTGCATCTATTCTGGCGAGGTTGCATTTATTTCACCCATAGCTCTACGCTCGGGGTCGTGTTGTGGATCAAGTACTGTATATACTAAGCCTGTACTTCTTCACTGTGATCTAACACATAGATATTTGCAAATATATTTACTAATCTAATTTTTTGATAATCAAAATATTCATAAAATTGTTGAACCATTTCTGCAAAATAGCTCATTAGCACCTATACCTCCTTGAAATTCTCCAATTACTCAGCATTTTTTATAAACTCCTTGCCAGTCAATTAACTTGCTTTTACTGCCTTGACTCTGAAGACTCTGAATATAATGTTCTTCTCTTATTATAAATGCTTTGAAAGGCTTCTGTGGTTCCAAGCTTGGATGCTGTATCTACCAATAGTGAAAGATGAGTAACAATCATCTCAGTGTGTTCTCTGGAGTTTCCCTTTCTTTCCTGGTACTCTGAAATTGAGGACCACGTCTACCTTCATTCTGATCCTCACAGGTGCATGCTCCACCTTAACTTTCATCTCCAGCTTGGACCAAAACAAACAAACAAAAAAACACTGACTCTCCTTGGTAGAGTTTAAAGAATCTGGTATATTCAAATATATGTTAAAATGCTACAGAAGAAAATAAACTAATAATAAAAAAGGAAATATAGACAAACTAATAAATGAGTTTAGTTGGCAAAGTCCATGTTTCTGATCCTTCTTTCAAAACTTGTTGTTGGTTCTCATTTCCACATCGCTTTCCACATAATGGCCCAGAGCAAGATCTATTCTTTAGCCAAGCAGGGCTTAGTGTCCATTAAGGGCAGAGTGGGAGCCAGCTTCAGGGAGAGGGCTCATTGTGTTTCCCATCACATGGCAGTCGATCTCCATCCCTTACTTGTCTGAGGCAACATCGTAAAGGAAGCTTCTCATTCACAAACTTCTCTCTCTTCATATTAATCTCTCATCAAAGGAAACTTCCTCTTCTCTCATGTGATTGGTAGGTTTACAATAGTTGATAAAACTAGATATTCCCAGTCAAACCCATAGCATCTGGAGAACAAGATTAAGTACCTCAAAGACCTTTAAATACACAAGAGCCCTAAATTTTACACTCACATTTTAATAGACATATCCTCATGTCACTGTGAAGGTTGAAGCTGCATAATCAGATTGGGTTTAAGACCTACAGTAACTGCATTTTCTTTTCTTTTTTTAAAATTAGGTTATAGCAATGAGTGGAAAAAGAGAGCTACTTCTCAGCAGTGGTCAAGGGAGGAAGATGCTGAATAAGAAAGATCACTGTTTTAGTTTCTTGGTTGCTAAAACAAATACAATGTAATGGGTTGACTTAAACAATGGGAATTTATTGGCTAATGCTAGGAGAAGTCCAAAATTAAGGCATCATCAAGATGATGCTTTCTCCAAGAAGATTGTGGCAGTCTCAGCCTGGCTGCCAGTGATCTTTAGTCCTAGGCTTTTCTGTCACATGACAATGACATGACGGCCTCTTTTGGTTTCTCATCTTTCTTCTGGGTTTCCATGACTTCCAACTTCAAGCTGCTCACTGTGTGTCTGAATTTCATTCTGATATAAAGGACTTCAGATTAAGACCCATCCTGATTCAATTAGGCCACACCTTAACTGAAGTAACCTAATCAAAAGGTGCTATTTACAATGGGTTCACATCCACGTGAATGGATTAAGTTAAAGAACATGTTTTCAGAACAGCTTCAAATCACCCATTAGTGTGAGCCCAAGCATTTTGTCCTCCCACATTGTGCTTCCTTTATTATTATTTGTGATGGTTAGGCTCAAGTGTCAACTTGGCCAGGTAATGGTGTCCAGTTGTTCAGTCAATCAAGCACTGGCCTAATTGTACCGTGAAGATATTTCATATATTTATATCATCAATGAGATGACTGCACAAAAGTTTCATTAGATTCACAATCAACAGAGGAGATTGCCTTCAGCAATGATAGATGTCTAATCCAACCAGTTGGGGGCTTTAAAAAGAGAAGTGATTTCAGCATTCAGATAGAGAATTTCCATATCTACTTCAGACAGACAGCGTCTGCTGGGGAACTTTCAAGGACTTTCATCAGAGTTCCTGGCTTGCAACCTGCTTAATGGAATTTGGACTTGTATATCCCCACAGTTACATGAGACAATTTTATAAAATCTCCTAATATTTATAGGTATCTCCTGTTGGTTCTGTTTTCCAAGAGAACACCGAATAATACATTATTTCTGTCTCTTTTCTTCTCAGAGTATTCTCTCTTCTGTTCCCAGATGTTTTAGGGTTATATTCTTTCGTGTTCAGGTAAAAGAAGTGAATGGATAGAAAATACAGTTGAAAGTAAACATAATGTTTAGCTATTGCATAAATATAGGTTTGAATTCCATATAATCTGCTGTGAAATACAAACTGGTTTATTACATCAGGGAAAAAACAATAAAGATCCATATTAATATTTTATAAGCTTCTTTTATAGGGCCATTTCATATCTATTCATCTCTCTTCCCTCTAATTAAAAGTAATCCTTAAACATGCCCTAAGGTTTGAGGAAAAAATGAATAGGCTGAATAATTTAGCTCAATTTTAAGGAACATGATTATGGTGGCTTGGAGTTTGTACCCTAGAAAACCATGTTCTTAGTCTTAATCCATTCCTGTGGGTGTGAACCCGTTGTAAAGAGGACATTTGGATGAGGTTACTTCAGTTAAGGTGTGGCCCAACTGAATCAGGTGGGTCTTCATCAGACACACAGGGAGAAAGCCATGGAAATCAATGGAACCCAGAGAAGCCAAGAGAATGTGCATTGCCATATGATAGAAAAGCCAAGGACCTAGGATCACCAGCATCCAGCCTCAGAATGCCATAATCTTCTGGGAGAAAGCATTGCCTTTTGACACCTTGATTTTAGACTTCTCCTAGCCTCAAAACCGTGAGCCAATAAATTCCCAGTGTTTAAGCCAAGTCAATGCATGGTATTTGTTATAGCAGCCAGGAAACTAAAACAGTAACATTTAAAAAATTATCATGAATACAAAAGCACTTCCAGTTCTATGGTGTCAGTCTTTGTTTATTTGGTACCTCAACTCATTTCTGGTTCTCAAATATTCACTATGAATTCATTATAAATTCAGTTTTGATATACTTAAGAGTTTGTTATGACAGAGACAGAATTTCTACCCTTAAACTGTTCTGAGTTGAAGTCTATCTCCCTCTTCTGTGTGACATTAATTACTACAAGAAGACAGTGATAAAATTTGGATTTGTGTACCACTACTTTTACTCTTATACCCTTAATGCCTACATAACTTTGCTGTTAACTGTAAATTCAGGGCTTTCCGAAAGATGCAGAAAACACGGTCTTAAACATAGAAGTTATGAGCAGTTTAAGTCAACAAATATATACTAGGCATCTAATGTTTATTAAGCCCTGCACAAAAAGCACGATTGTATAGACATCAATTAAAGCTGTAGAATACTTTCAAATTCTGTACTCTAAGTCAGCAATTGTGTAATGTGGAATTACAATTGTGTAATGAAAGAGCACCATAAAAGAAATTAGGAGATAAGGATTCTAGTCTTCATCATAATACCAACCATCTAAGAGGCCTTGGATGCATTATTTAACCTTTTCCACCTTTGTTTCTTTTTCTGTGAAGTAAATGGCTGAACAAATCAATCTCCAAATTCCCTTTCCACTTTCATATCCTGTGATTATGTAACACTATAGCAATGATGTTAAAAATGGTATAGACATTTAGAGAGGCAAGAAATCACAGGATAACCTATTTGAATGTTTTAAATAATGTAAGAATCCCCAAATTTCAAATGAAATTTGAAGCAGATGTTTTGTCAATTAGTCTAGAAATAGATGTTGCCAAGTCCTATGTACCCTGCCCTGTGTTAGGAACTGGAAAATAAAAAATGAATAAGCCATCAAGGAACAACTAAATAGATGTTTTCAAAACAGTGTTAATTTGTGAAATAGAGGGAAGTACAGGATGTTATGAGTATACTCCTGAACCAGACAGTGGGGTCAGACAAGGAGGCCCTCCAGAGGAATGACACCTGGAACAAGTTCTGAAGGAACAGAAAGGCAAAAGCTGGAGATGGCTTTTCTAGGTGGAGAGGGCATCGATGCAAGATCACATTTGGTGCTTTGCAGGGAAGTGAGGAGTTCTGAATGGCTGAAGCATAATTGCAAGGATGCAGAAAAATGAAGGTGCTCTGCCAACTCTGTTGCACTTCCCCCCACCCCAATTTTCTTCAAACAACAAACAGGCAATATCTTCTGATATGTGTGTGTGCATGTGTGCATGCATGCTTGTGTGTGTGCGTGCACGTGTGTGTCTTTCATTAGTCTGAGGTAGGCAGAAACATGTAAAAAGTTTAACTAAGCACCCATACTATAATTATTGGAAGATTTCACTTATGTAAATAAACATCCTTTCCAAATAACTATGTACCACAAGTTCTCATTGATTCACAATTCTGTCACTTCTCAGAATTTGAGAAATCCCCAGCTCAGGTCTACTTGCCATGTCTCAGATCTGACATTGTGCCTACCCAATACAGATTAGCAGCGATTGAAAAGGACACATGACTACACCCCCCAGACCTAACAGTCTCTCTAGTCCTATGCTCCAAACAAGCAAGAACACTCTCCTAGAGTGAGACAGACCTTTTCTACATTCCCACTTCACTTTCAATCTGCCTTTATTTAAACAGTTCTCTTGTGAAGTTGTAATTTGCTCTTTGTATGCTTATTTCCCTTGAAGGGAAGCAATAGCTTTGCATTCCTGATGTTGTGGCACATAGAACTTTGTTTAGATGAAACCTTGAATTCATAATTGAATCAACCAGTTTATTAGTTCCCTCTCCACGGGGTAGAGAACTTTGTGTTTTTTGTTTGTTTGTTTTTTGTTTTTTGGCTTACAAAGAGAGTTGGATCTTGTAACATTATCTTATAAACACTTAGACCAGGAGTTTTTAACCTTTCTTGTTCCACGGACCCCTTTGCCAGTCAGGTGAAAACCACGGACCCCTTACTAAGCCCACACTATACTGTGTATTATTTAATAAATATATCACACCTGCACCAACACGTCCCCACAAGAATAACGTTTTTTTGAATTTCAATTCAAGCTCATGGACCCCTTGTTAAGAACCCCTGACTTAGACTCTTTTTATGTTAAGACCATAGAAGGGAAAAAGTGAGAGAGTTGGGCTAGGAATATCAACTTTAATTTGGGAGAAGGGGATGAATTCTGAACTCTCTGGTCCAGGAACTTATTTCTCCTTATTTTGTATTGAACTCTACTTTGGCGGGTTGCACTGATCCTAACATGTGCCTATCTCACCAAGGTATATAAAGGCTGTTTAAAGCTCTTGCCCTTGTTAGACAGTCATTCAAACTTCACATAATTTCTTCATTGAACAAATAACATTGCTATGGGGAGAGGAATTTAAAGGCCAGCATTTGCCTTGGTGTTGCCAAAGTCTACTCATGGACAGTACTGAGAGCAGTGTGGCCACTACATACTAGTTTTGGAATGTTGAGCATTTTCCCTCTCTAAGTTTCATTTTCCTCACCTGTGAATTGGGGAATAATAATAGAACCTATATCACACATCTGTTTTGTGTATGTGTATGAGAATTAAATAAAATAATGCATGAAATGTGCATAGAGGAAGGCTAATATATAATAAATGTACAGTATATGAATTATTGAGGGTATCATTTTCTCTACAATCTTCCGTTTAGGAGTAATCATAATATTAAATAAAAGGAAACATCTGGCCAGACTCATCTATAAGCATAAATTTATATTTTATGCCAGTTTACTTATATTTCCAATTTGATTATGGAGTAGTCAGTCGGTGCTTACTTTCATTCTTAAAATGGATGAGTTTCTGTCCATTATTTGGTTCCTCTCTCTAATTGTCCTCAAATGACACCATTAATGTCTAAAAAGCTCAGAAGATAAAGGTGAAATGGTTCAAGGTCCTTATTAGTTCTCTAAGCAGTCTTATAATGTTCAAACAACTTCTAAAAGTTGTTTTAAAAGCCACTTGAGAATGACTTGCTCACATATCAGATCACAAAGCATTATTGACAGATGGAAACTGGAAGTGCTGCCATACCTTTGGGAAATGAAGGCCTTTTCCTCCAGTTTTTATTAGAAAGGACAGCCAGAACAGTTTGAAGCCTGTTTAGCATGGTGAGCACCAAACCTTTAATTAACACCTCACATTCAGTACCCTTTTGTACCCTCTAAATCGAATCAAAGTGTAATCTGCCTCATTTTCAGAAGGAGCAACACTGTACTTACTGAAAATTATGGGCTTGTTTGATATTAATTCAATAATATTTATGCCCGAGTTATTTTTAACAACTTTAACTCAATTTCTCACACCAGGAACCACAGAATTCCAGTTAGCACCACATGTTATTGACCTCTATTTAAGCCTTTGTGGAGAAATTGGTCAAGAGCAACATAAAACTATGCCATTTTTAAATTACTTCATCATTGATCTTTGACTAGGAGACAAATCAGCTATGGCCAAATGTCCTGGCTATTACTGCTCTATAAAATATATAATTTACTGTATTTGTAAGAATTATAAGTTTACCATGAATAGTCCACTGAAAGATAAGATCAAAATCTCAAGCAATATATCATAAATCAATGTTTTAATTTTCTTCTTTTAAATTTACACCATAATGATCCGAGACTATTTAGAGATTAACTGAATACATAATTTCCTCTGGGAGTCAACAGGGAGAAAAACATCCACTATTTACTGGTTTCATTTTATATTCCCAAACCAGGAGTGACCCATAGTTCTGTTACCAAATCAATGCCCATTTTTACCATCATTCCAGCCACTGTCTTGCACAGTATAATAAGTCAGTTTATCCAGATATGTGAGGCTCATTCACTGTTTAAATTATCCTAGTGGCCACACAGAGAGACTATACTGTTCAGGATGAAATGCTTCTTACGGAACATCATTGAGGCTCAAGTTTTGTAATACAGTCCTCTCTGCTGTAGGTGCAGGACTCTAGGATCTTATTCAACACTTGTTCAAATGCTGAAATAAAATCAAAATGACTTTTTGAGAGAAAAACATGGTTTTTCCCAAAGGAACATCAGTGATACAATCCCTGTGGAAATAATGTGGTCATCCATCCCAGAAAAATAAAATACGTGGTTGGGCTTCTGAAGTTTCAAAACAAATTGTTTATTGTGAACTCATCTAATTTTCAAAGTGTACAGACTCTCTTTTCCTAAGTATGACAGAGTATATGCATTCTAGGTCAAGTCAAAATATGCCATCAAATAGTTTGATATCCAATCCAAAATCTCATATAAAAAAATTCCATTTAGGATATTCTAAAGAACAAGCTGTCCATCCATTTTTCTAAATAGTCTATATTTCATCATTGTGTGAGGTTATTGAAAGCATATTCCAATAGAATTGCTAGAATGTCAGAAGATATTGCTACCTAAAATTTTTTTATATGTGTTACAAAGGTTGTGGTTATTCAATATTATATGCATTTGTACAAGGTGTCTTCTAATGCCTCAAATAAAGACTCACATGAGGAATTTATTTTAGAATTGATTATATAATGAATTGTATACTCCCTAGAAAAAACTGATGTCTCTCTACTTTTAAGAGGGAAAGAAGGCTTTTCTCCTTACGTTGCTTGTTAGGAAACAAGAATGAATAGGTCGTCTCACAGTCTTTTTACTAGTCATTGTTACTAATATATTTTCCTCTTCTTTCCATTATTTTATTTTTAATTTTTATATGTAGATTTTTAAAAATCTATATATCCACATTATTGTAACCTTCTTCCAAAACCTTTTGGCAAGAGATAGGAGCCATCAAATACATATTGTGTGTAATTCTAATTATGCCATGATACACTCAACAATTACATGCTTTAATGTGATTTTCTAATGACTTTCAATTTCCATTATAAATGACAGCATCTTCAATGTATTATGAATTACATAACTTTAAACATCTCCAGGGTCCTAAATAGAATAAACTTTATACGGTGCAGACCACCATGTAAAGCTGTATGGGTTGTGTACTGTACAACTCCAAGGGGGGCTGCTCATGTCCTATAGTACCACCTGGGGTTGCCCAGGTCATAAGCCATGGGGCCCTGTTACCTACAGTGCCTAGCTCTCCAAAGAAATGAAAGGAAGTTGTAATATTTTTAAGGTGTTCTCGAATCTGAATTACAAAATCATTTCATACTGAAATTAATGGAAGTAAGTATAGTTAAGTTCCATTCATTGTAACTTCTTTGGCTTTCTTTCTTTAGGATTGATAGATATAGATAAAGTAGCACCAAAGAAAACAGATTCTTACTCAAAATTTGTAGATTTTGTGATTTACTTATTCATAAATTCATTCCTGACTCTATAAAACTGTTTCTGAAAAATTGGCAATCTATAATATTTTGGTATAAATGATTACAATTTGCATGGCAGCTATAAAATTGTTTTCATTAATATTTTTTCTAATCTATCAATGTGATGGCTTATAATAGAAATTCTAATGTTAGCTTTTACTATGCTTGCTTTCCTATGAGAAACAAACTTCTCTATACATTGCTTGATTTCATACGTTTCTGGTTTTACTTTGATAATACTTCATTTCAGATTTTTGTATATATGGTGCCTAAGAATGTGATCTTTACTATACATCACCCTTTTCTCTACAGATTTCTCTGATTTGAGTGCTAAATTTTCACTGGCCTAATAAAATGAGTTTGGGGGATATTGCCTTTTTTTCAATTCTCTGGAAAATTTATAAAAATTGAATCTGTTCCTTGAAGGTTTAGTATAACTTGCTTTTAAAATCTTTATGTGGAAAAAATCTGACAAACACTACCTCACCCAGGTGGTCAATGTCAACATCAACAGTGATAAGTCATTTTTATAGTATGCACCCTTGATATAATGTGATGGGAATGGCCCTTTATTGCTATGGTCTTCTTCAGCCAAAACCATAAACCCAGTATAAGCATGAGGAAAACTTCAGACACATCCCAATTGAGGGACACTCTGAAAATACCTGGCTGCCAATCCTCAAAACTGTCAAAGTCATCAAAAACAAGGAAAGTCTGAGAAACTGTTTCAGCCAAAAAGAGCCTAAGGAGACATGACAACTAAATATAATGTGGTATCCTAGAAACAGAAAAGTATCTGTGGTATCCTGGAATTCATTAATAAAATTTTAGGTAGACATCATTTGATATGATCTGTCGTAAGCAATGTATAAAACTCAGAATCTGAAGTAAGATATCGTGGCTGCACTAAGGCATGACATGAGGGTAATAGAAATAGCCTGGTCTCTCCAGTCAGATCTGAGAGCTAAATTGCATAACCTTGAGGGTGTTATTAAACCTTCTCGTTTTCCTTCTTTGAACATTGACGATAGCAATGCTTTCTTCATGCTGAAAGTATTAATTGAAGTGATATGTGCACAGTAGTTAACACTAACTAGCATATAGTATCCAGTCCTACTCTTCCCTACAATTTAAAATGTAACAAATAATAGAAAGAAACAAGATGTCATATACTGAGTACCCAAAGGTCATATACCTCTTCTTCTTTGGAAGATCCTAAATCCAATAAATTGAACTGCACAATAATTTCAAATTTTATTTCAAACTGCATTATAGAGTAGTGGAAACTTTGGAATAAAAATGTGGCATTTCATTGATTAAAAATGTGGGGCCTAATCTATAAAGATATTAAATATAATGTAAATAAAGATGATCAAATATTATTTTGTTTATCTATCTTATAGGGAAGAATTGCATGGTATCCTATGTATGTGGTGCTCTTTTAAAATTGAAATAATTTTTTCTTCCTAACTAAGATAAATTAACATGCAAATATAGTTTAAAGATCACAGTAGATTTATTCCTAAAGCAATAAAATTCCACTCATCCCATACTTTAAGCAGATGCTAATGAACAGTCAGAGGGTAGGAGTAATAGACTTCAGAGAAGTGAGTTTTGCGAGAAGCCCTGTGGTAAACTTGCTTAAGCTATAAGAAAAATGAGACTAACAGAGGTTAAGTGCCTTGCCCAAGAATAGAGTTAAGTCCTAACAGACCAGGCAGCTCAATTACTTTCTGTGTATAAAGAATAGGCTAGGCAGCTGGTTGCCATTGACTGTACTGCAGAGAACCATATCAAACCCAGTTGAAAGAAAAATGTTAGGATCTTCCCTTAAAAATCCGTTATGCAGTTTATACCATGTGAAAATCCAAAATGCTATTTATACCATGATAGGACTTTATATTTTAATAAGTGGCATTCGAAATGTTGGGGTAATTATGATACTTGTGTCATGAAAATTTGGTCCATCTGTGAGATTCCTGGTGAAGCCCCATCCCTCTACATCTGTATCCCTGAACCTAAACAAGTCCTGGCACTCTGAACTGTACAGGTCCTGGCATAGGGCCTCCCCATTCCAGTGCTATGGCAAAAAAGACAAATAGACATTGTCTTCCAGAGTATGCTCTTCATTTTTGCCATGCTTTCTGAGAGATGCCTTGTACCTATTTATTAAAAAACAAACAGAAATCAAGCAACAACAAAAAATTGGGTGGGGGAGGGAATCTCACTCAGGGGGCTGTAAATACTATGTACATTGCCACAGCTACTCAGGACAAATCTTCTATTTATTCTCCAATTTCCTTTTCTGTACTCTTGCCTTAGTACCTGACCTGTATTTTGATTCTACAGAGA
Organism: Cabassous unicinctus; assembly: GCA_029593785.1. Classification (NCBI taxonomy): domain Eukaryota; kingdom Metazoa; phylum Chordata; class Mammalia; order Cingulata; family Chlamyphoridae; genus Cabassous; species Cabassous unicinctus. The sequence continues at coordinate 18,256 of JAQZBX010003380.1, forward strand.
CTAGCTTTTAGTTCATTTTTATAAAAATGACTACAGAAATTTTTTTTTCCATTCTCCTTGATGCTCTTGATTGATTTCCAGAAAAAGAAGAAAATGCTGACATATACAGCCATGTGCATGGAGAAAAATCTTACTAGTCTGTTTATAAGAACAATTGTTTCTTCCTTTGCAATAGTTCCAAGTTTTACTCATATGTCATAGCCTCTCAGCTATTCTCCCTGACTCTAATATTTTTTCTTGAATATATACTGTTCTTCTTACCAGAAAAACCCAACTTTTATTATGTCACTCTAGGATCTAGAACTGCCTATTGCATTTTTAGACCCTGTCACCTAGGATCCAGGGTCCCTAAGGGTTATGCTTGCAGCTCTAATAAACTTTTAAAAATTACTTTCACTCATACTCTAATGTGTTTCACTTACTTCAGTTAAGACCTTTAGTCTTTTCCTCCACCCTCTCCATTTTCTCAAATACACACCAGCCTTCAAGATCTATTTCAATTTGATCCCCTCCTTATAGCAATTCCCAATTATTTCAGGCAATACTGAATTCTTCCTTTTTGGTATAACTACTATATTTTAGTGTAAGTCACATAATTGAGCATTCAGTTGTTCACTAGGACTAATTTATAAGCTCCTTGAGTGTAAATATGCAAATTTGTTTAATATACCCTAGGCTATGTAGTCTTAAATAGTGATTATTTTAGATTCATCTGATCCATAGCAAAATGCTTAGCACATATTAGACATTTAATTTTTAGGCACTTAAGTTTTCCTTGCAGAAAGAAAGAAAGAAGAAAGGAAGGAAGGAAGGAAGGAAGGAAGGAAGGAAGGAAGGAAGGAAGGAAGGAAAGGAGGGAGGGAGGGAGGGAGGGAGGGAGGAAGGAAGGAAAAGAAGAACAGGCAAGAGAGAGAAAGAAAGCAAGGCAGGCATCGTCGACCCCGTTCACATAGCTGCACCCCCATCACCCCCATCATGGAACCTCATTCCAGAGGTTACACTTGTGCACGTCTCAGGCAAATCTCACTAACTACCCAGTAAACAAACCCTCAAACAGGGATGCTCCTGAGGGCTCTAGAGACATTTGGACCCTATAGGCAAGGCATAAAACCCTATGAAATCAGCATCCCATTGTTGGGTCTTACTTTGGAATTTATGATATCCTATTTCCCCAATGTAAAAGAGTTAGACTCATTTATAATTCCCGTACATATGATTCTTCTATACCTTTTATTTGAACCTATAATTAGCACTATACCCATTAATTATATGTCCCAGAGACTTAAATCTTTGTTCTGTTTATATGTCAACTGAGCCCTGAATCTCAGCAGAGTTGCAGCCAATGCCTACTCTTCATTTCATCGGACTTTCCCAGGACAACTAACAAAATAATGATGATGGACAACCTCCATCCTCAAAAGCAAAGAGTAACTACAACTACAAGCAAAACAGTTAGTTCCATCTGTGCCATAAGATCTAAGCCCCCTCTCAATCTGAAGCAGAGCAGGCATCACTATTCCTAAATCCTCATGATTGAGGAATGAACAAACACAAAGGGGGAATGCAACCACGGATCAAAGTAGACATAATATTATTGTAGTAAAGGAAGAATTTGTAACATGGATATAAAAATAGTGATTACCAGAAGTTCTGAGGGGAGGGAGAGGTAAGAATAGGTGGAACATAGGGCATCTTTAGGGCATTGGAATTGTTCTGCATTTTATTGCAATGATGGATACAGGCCATTATACATTTTGTCAAACCTATGAAATTGTACCATGTAAAGTGTAAACTATAATGTAAACTATAGACCAGGGGTTCTTAACCTATTTTGTTCCACAGACCCCTTTGACAGTCAGGGGAAAACCATGGACCACTACTCAGAATGTAGTGACAGATACTTTTATGACATTCAAGTAGTGTCGGGTCTGACAACCACCGTAATTTCGAAGTATGGATGAACATAAGCGATTTTTCGAGATATGCAACAACTGTAATGTGATTTGAAATGAACACTACTGTAATTTATTGCATACATTAATAAGTGAAGGGAATGCTAGGATTTCAGTGAGTGGTCAGAGAAAATAAAGATCATAAGTTGATTTTTTTCAATTCAAGCTCACGGATTCTCTGAAATCTTTCCATGGACCTCCTGGGGTTCCGTGGACCCCTAGTTAAGAAACCCTGCTGTAGACCATGGTTAGTAGCAATACTTCAATATTTGTTCATCAATTGTAGCAAATGTCCCACACTAATGTAAGATGCTATTAATAGGGGAAAATGTGAGAAGGAGAGGGGGTAGGGTAGATGGGTATACCTTATAATTTCGATGGAACTTTTCTGTAATCTAAAACTTCTTTAAAAATAAAGTTAAAAAAGAAAGAAAGGGAGGAAGGAAGGTGGGATGGAATATGGGAAGAAGGAAGAAAGAATGAAAGAACCTAGTAGTGATCTTATGTGGAATTCTATGAGTTTTGTTTGAGTATATATATAGTTTGTGCATTCTATACTTCTTTGGCTGTTTAAAATGCATTGACTTTAGTGAAGCGAAATAAAATTGACAAATGCAGATTAAGTTCTAAGAACATTGCAGTAAAAATATGATACAAATTGCATACAAAGTACAATAATTGCTTTGTATTAATGTAATTGAAAAGTAAGAATTTTATTGTACAGTTGTATTCCTACCATGACATGTTCTGATAGAGATTAGATGATAAACCCAATTTAAGATTGTTTATGCCCAAATGGTTTATTAATAATGAATGATTATATTGTAATTCTTCTTTTACAAATACTTTCAATGATTTTTTTTTTTAGGGATTTTTAAAAATTGAAATTCTACTAGTTGTGCTATGTGGTGGAAATACAAAGATATATTTAAACACAGCTTTCACATTTAAGAAACTCACAATCTAGGAGGACAGATAAAAATCCTTCCTATTTCTAAATTAGGCTTTTTTATTTTAAAGCTAAAGTCAGAGCTACTAGGTGTTTAAACTATAGAGACAGAAGGGAGAAAAAAGCAAATTTCATTTTTTAAAATAATAAAACAAGTTTGCAACTGGTTACAATAAAACGTAGTCAGAGAAAAGATGCAAGTGTTTTGTATGATTAATAGAGCATAAAGATAGAAAATCATTAAATAAAGCCAAAGAAGATTTGAGAAATAATTTTGTATTCAGAGGAACATTTTACAATGGTAAAATATTTGGTGCATCCAGCCTGTCTATTCCCTGCAACAGATTTCTCATTTGGCCACAGTGAACAATCGTCCAGCTGTCTGGGGAAAATTTGTCATATTTGAATCAACTTCCTTTGCGCCAAGAACAAGGTCAGAAGTAAAGGAAAGGAATACCCTGTCACTTATTGGACTTGACAATAAATTACTCTTTGATGAACAGATGGACTTCAAGTGATTTAAATTCGTAATCAAAGTGTAATCATGAGGAACAGTGATTTGGAATCTTTCGTCAACCATCATTGAAGGACATGTCAGATAACCATTTATAAGATACATGGGGCTTCATCACTTGTTACAGAATCTTGTCTTGATTCCCTACCTGATATCCCACCCACCATTATCTGTGAAGTGTTTCTATGAACGACCAAAATTATGTGGAAAGTTATGAAAGTGTGTGATTTGGTAAAATTATTCCTATATAAACCCAGGATTATATTTTCAATAGGATGTAGATATTTTAAAAAGCAAAGCTGTTTCAATTTTGTAAAATCTTGAATCCAGAACCTTTTTATCTTGAGAAAGGTTATAATATACATTTAAATATATATTTATATCCAAACCCACCAAATGGTATGCATTTCAAATGATGTCAGGGAGACTGGATGAATAAAAACTGTAATATTAAACTCTCCAAAACTAGACCTTTCCTGAAGTATCTGGGACCTTTACGGGCATTGTGTATGAAGTACTTAGTGTCCAGTACATGTTCTTATCATGATGTTTATTAGCTTGATGGTGATAATGACAATAAGAATGATGAAAAAGGATCTAGATAGATACATATATACTGAGTGGCTGTTTCAGGAATGTAGGGCAATAGCCGTGTTGTATCAGAGAATCTAAATAAGAAGTCATGGAAAGATTTGCTTCATAGACATGCGATTTTTGCAATTACCCAGGGCCTCACACTCAGAAGAGCTCTGTTTGGTTTTATGCCCTTCTGTCATAGTCTAGAAATTCTTAGTAATTCTTAAACAAGGACCTTTACACTTTCATTTTGCACTGTGCTCCACAAATTATATAGCTAGTCCAAGGTGTTGGATTTTAGAGTTGTTAAGGAGGAGGAATGATGGATATGGGGATGCTAAAGATAAAGAAGGATAGTTAGATAATGCCAAGTCACTCAATAGCACTGTTATTAGCGAGGAGAAACAGGACACTTAGGTTTTAGGGAAAAGATAATGAGTATAGTTTGATATATATTGATTTGGAGACAACTGCTGCATAGTCAAGTAGAATTATGCAGTAAACAGCCTTCTGAAGGCACAGAGAATTCTAGAAACAAAAACACTTCTAGGCCGTATGCATTAGGACTGAGAATCTAAGTTATACAATAGAGAAGAAATGACCTACAGTGGATGTGGCAGAAATATCTGAGAGAATCAACTCTGGGGTAACTTGCACATTTATTATTGAATCCTTTTTAAAAGAGATTAAAATATGGTGAGGTTACTTTTACAAATAAAAAAATATTGGTATTCAATTTCCTGTGTTTTCTCCATTTAAGATAGGTTTCTTTTAATATATTTTAAGCAATTATAAGTCTATGTTTCAATAAAAGGACTCCCAAAAAACGTACCCTTCCTTTAAAAGAAATACATTTTTAGTAATGTATCACTTTGCAGTGAGTCTGAACATTTAACTGAAATAATATAAACCCTGCTTCATTAAAATCCATTTATTTATCATAAAGTCAGAATGTTTCTATGTCTCATGGTTACTGCTTATACCAGAATTGCTTACAAAACATATTGCTAGAGATGTTTTAAATAAACTTTAAGCTTCCCTATTTTACTGGCATTAATTGAAGATTTGCAAATAAATCTTGGATTTATCTGCAATCACACACAAAATATACACAGTGCACTTAAAATTTTTTTTAACTTTTGAATAGTTCTATTCTGTTTCCTCAGAGCACAATACTGAGATAAGCTGACATGTTATAATTATAGTTATGAACGGTCATAACTTGTTAGTCATAATGGTCACCTGCAGTGAAACTAAGGACATTGCCAAGTTCTCTCTGGGTTATATACTACTAACCAGGGCATATTTCCTGTCTGAATGTGAAGCCCTAGTATTCACACTGGAGCTAGTTTCCTGTGTGGGAAAGATGACGACTCTTCCATTCCCTATTCCTACTTCCTACATCTTAGTCAACTTGTTTTAAATATCTACCACATGCAAATCAAGTGGGTGACACTGAGATGATAAAGACATAGCTTCTATCCCAAGGAGCTTAGTACTTAGTGGAGCTATCAATGTAAGAGCCTATATTCTTGCTACAGATGAACAAAACTAAGCTCATTGCTCCAGCTGTCTCTTATAATGTCTTTTTAAGTAGAATAGAATGTTTCTTCCTATTTTATACACGTATACACTACACATGTAAAAAAAATAAATCACTAAAAAGGGTGAGTTATAGAAAAACATTGAACACCATATCCTCTGCTTTTACTGAAATGTCAAGTCTTAATCATTGGCTAGGAAGGAGTCTCCATCTTTGGTTTCACATCCAGATCCCAATTATGGGCAAATTTATGCCATATCAAGATAGATATCACTAGACTGAAACCTCCTCAAGAGCAGGGATCATGTCTACCTTGCCCCTCATTTTACCATTAATCCAGTTTCTGGTACATCATGGATAAACACCCAGAACACTTGCTGAGTGTTTATTATCAACACTGATACCAGATTGTGGCAGCAGTGATTTCATCACCTCGAATCAGAAATCACATTCAAGAATTCACAGTGGTGGGTCTGTCAAAGTCAATCCTTTCCAGAAAACACTGCAGTGAAGCAAATATAGTCAGGCCATATTGCATCTGATTTTGAAAAACAAAACAGTAAAGACAATCAACTTCTGGTAATGCAGTGTACCATAAATGTACACATTTATGAAAAAATGCTTGAACTTTGTAAAAGGAAATATCATGACCTGGTGGGATAAAGAAGTCATTATAAGCAGGGAGATAAACTCTCCAAAAATCTCTTTGGTCATTTTTTTTGAGCCTGGTAAAGATGGTTTAAAATAAGGATAAATATCTTTAATCATGGAAATATATTTAACATCAGTTTGAGCTGGGAATCGAGGGAAATAGTTAGAGGGTTTCCTTCCATCCTATCCCTGGAAATGATGCTATTGAATATGGTGCAGCCAGATTGATAAAAACAGTCAGCTTGCATCTGATTTATGTGATAATGGCTATTTCTTTCATTAACAAGGACTATGCAGCCTAAATAATGATATGCCCTGCCCTTGCTTCAGCAAACAAACAATAGACATTTTTAAATGAAGAAAATATAGTGTCAGATTTTTTAACATTAATACAAAAATGACAAATAGCCAGACTAACAAAGGAGAAATGTACAATTCCGCCTTGCCATCCTTTCTGATGCAATGTTTCTGTTTCCCTCAAAACACACGTATTATTTTTTAAAAGAGGGAGAAAAGACAGTCTGATTTCATTAGCACTGCATGTTGCAATTGTCATTTCAGGAACTTCAAAAGACTTCAATGCCTTTAGTTAGGAACTTATGTTTTCATAAGAAATTTAAAAAGAACTTGAATTGGTTTATGTGATTTCACTTTTTCTCTGTTCAATTAATTTGTTAATTTTCTAGTCACTATAGGAATCATGTCATTCTGTGTACCAGTGCTTTTGGTCAATCTAGCTCTTCCACTAGTTACTTTCAGATTAACCTATCTCTTATGTTATGGTCATAGTGCAGTCTAGAAGGTTCCTATGTGCAGATTTTTATTTTAAAATCCATAAGTATCAAGATTATGTTAACAGGAAACAAAAATTTTGGATGGTTTTCTATTAGGAGGTATATTATTTATGCACCCACTAAATTGGAACTTGCTTTTAATGCTATATAAAATGTAAAGTGTAAAATTATGAGAATTATTTGTATTGTATCTGCAAAACATTTCATTTTTTAAGTCATGTGACTTTTCACTGATAAATTATTCTAGAAAATAAGTGATAAATAATAGGAAACATGTTCATATTAATTCAGGATGCTATGCAATTTGAGGGTTGAATTGGGATTACAATAACAGTTCTGGGGGTAGCTGAAATGATGCATAGCAGTGTGGCATTGAGTTTAAGGAAGGATATAGACTCAAGAGCCAGGTTTACCTGGTTTGATTTCCAGCCCTACAGCTTCCTTTGCATGTGTCATTTGGCAGGTAATTGGCACTTCCGGGGTTTATCATTCTGTGTCACATTTCCCTTACCTATAAAATGGGGATAACAGTTGTGCCTTCCTCATAGGCTTACCTTAACTATTCAATGTGAGCTCATGCAAATAACAAAGCAGGACACATACCAAGGCCTCCAATGATAGCTATTATTTAAATTTATTTTTCAAATTTGTAATCTATTTCCAGTAATTACTTAAATTTTAAGAAATTTTATTTTCTATTTTTTTCTAAGAAATTTAGTTTGGTTGTCATTATTAATTCAGTAGTCACTTTGCTGCTTTACTGTAAGGGTGTTTTTTTATTTTATTTTTTTTTAGCATTTATGTTTTATACCACAAAACTCCAAGAGCTGAATGTCTAAGTACACTAAAACATCTGAATACAGCAAGCTGAAGACAAATGTAGGCTCCCTCTCTTTTGCCATTCTTCTTGACTCAGTTTAATCACATGCTCTTTCTTGCAATTTCATATTGTGTGACTCTGAATTTTGTACGTTTTGCCTTCATTGCCGTAATTCGGCAGTCTCATACTTTCTTTCTACCTCCTGCTGTCCAATTACTATCACCACTATATTTTTCAGGGTAAAGTCATATAGTAACTGTAGTATTTATTAATTAAATTAGATTTTTACTGTTTTAATAGAACTAGTAATTTTCGTTAAGATTGTATCATGTTTGTGCATGATTACAAAGTTGCATAAATTGTATGGGCAAGTGGTGGCTGGGGAGGAAATCAGCCCCTAATTTCCCCATTATCCCTATTCTTTTAAGTAAATGTTGGTACAAAGTAGGACATATCTTGTTTGATTTTAGAAAACATTTTTACAACATAGCAGAAATACTTTTACTAAGTATGTGATTTATAAAACAATAAACAACAACATGAAAAAATAAAACCACTTCCTTAGATAAAATTGGATTTCCAGAAGCTGATTCTGTTAAATATATATATTCTTCCTTTCCTCTTACCTGACCTTTTGTCAATTTCACAGCATTTCCAAAGTGTTGGTAATAAAATCGCTGGAACTCAAGTCAGTCTGCATTGATACTTAGCTACTCTAAACACAAGATTGGAATAGGGACTTTTATTATTAACTCTAATTGCATATTTTAAAATATCTGTTGTTGTCCATAATAAGTGCAGAACGTATTATTCAGGCTACATATTCCTTATCATGATAGAAATCTTGACTGTCATATAAATAAAACTAATCTCTCTGATTGCTGCCCCACAAGGCACTAAAATTATTTCAGTCAGTGTTTCTCACTTGAATTGATGAGTTTATATATTACTTTTTATACATATATTCTTAACGTAAATTTTAGAAGGAGATGGCATGCAGGAAAGCTAGGAAACTAGGAAACTACAGAGATATCTTGGATTGACCTAGGCCAGGGTACATTTTACCAAGAGAAAAAGTAGTTATTTGCTATGTCATGCGCTGCAGAATCCAGGGTGAGCTTCAGGCAACCAACACTTAGATCCTCAAGAGTGGACTGGCCGAAAGGGAATTTGGAGCCTGCTTGCCACTGAAGCAATGGAAAGCCATTTCCTCCACAGTTGGAGTTTATTGTTTCAGGCAGGATTTGGCATAGAATGGATTCCAATTTGGGTAAGCAGATGGATGTTAATATGAGGCATGTTAGCACAGGTACACGTTTCCATTAAAAGTCACAAATCATTAATTATTGCAAGGATCTATATTTTATTCCATTTTAAGACTGAAAAAAATTGAGACTTCGGAAAAGAAGTGAAGGAACTTGCTGATTACTACAGATAGGACTTGAAGATACAAAGCCCGCATCCCGATTCTTGAACCTCAGCCCAGGAATTAATCCTTTGAACACAAGACTTTATGACATCAAAAAGCTGTCCTGAATTATAGACTGCCTAGATTGCCCTGGCCTAAGGTCTGTGCTCAGGTGGTCAGTATTACATGTTCTTCTCTCTACCACCTCAAAAATTATAACACCAATCATCCTGCAACTTCCAAGTAGGAGTTTGCCTTTACTTTGTGAGTATGTCTAAATAAAATTGTAAACTGAAATACATCAGCTCTGAGTGTGTTGCTTGGGTGGGAAAAAAAAAACAAAAAAACAAAACCTCCTCCTAACTTCTCTTATTCAAAGTTTGAAGTCTTTCAAGTTTCATTGTAAATGTAGAATAGGAAAAAAAAATGTTTTACTTCTGAAATTCTCTGAACAATGCACAAGTTCTGTTATGCTTTGCTTTTGTTAAAGGTTTGACATACAGGTCTTTCTCTTGATTTTAATTTATTACACCATGATTAATGTATAATAACAATAAATTATGCTTAAGATTTTCTTTTGTTAAAGGGTTGAAATATGGGTCTCTGGGGCCTTGGTTTCTAATTTATTAGACATGATTAATGTATAATAACTATGATGTATGCATATGATTTTGTAGTATTCTTATAATAGTCATAAAAACACATGTGAAAGAATTGCTTTAGTTTTACTCAATAGACAAATATGAAGGTTATTTTAAAGTGTAATACTCAAGTCAGAATTGTATTGCTTAGGAGATTACTATTCTTGATTTTCACTGTTCATAAAATACTATAATCTGATGACATTTTATCCTATTTAATCTATTCTTTTGGAACCCTTCTATAGTTATTCCACTTCACTGCTTTCTTTAGCTAACCTATTCTGTGCTTAAAGAATGCTCATTGTTTAAGCAGAAAAACTAAAACTATAGATTTCATGTTTTATTCTAATAAAAACACTTAGTACAATGCCAGTATTCATATTTGTCATATATTAATACATATTCATATTTAAACAGAAGATGCAGATAATATGATTTTCGATACTCTATATTCAAATGGAATACTCCCTAGGAGTTTCAAATGGGTTTAATTACCCCCACATGATTCAAGACATAAGAGGTTGCTTCTGGGAGCTAAAAAAAAAAAAAGGTCTGGAGTCAAAGTGCAGTGGCCAAGGATTAAAGGAATAAATAATTCCTTTCACTCAACCCAGCAGCACCATGATAAGTGGTCAGGGATGCATCTGCTGTTTTAATGACATGACTGTATTATTTTTGTTTCATCTTTTGTTTTGTTATTATATTTATGGCTTTTTCATGTTAGCTAAGAAGACTTGAGCATCACATTTTTGGAATATCTATGGTCTGATAAGAATTTTGGGGAAGGTTTGTTCTCAGAAAAACTGAGCTTCCATAAAAATAGTTGTAGTGATTGTCTAGAGCCTGCACTTAACCAGAACTCTTAGACTACATGCATGATGTATGTGCAACACATGGTCTAACTTACCAGTTCTTGATTCTTACAAGTTATGGGCCTCATAGTAGGAACTCCTGCAGTATCCAACAGCATTAGCTCTTGGGGGCTTATAATTGAAGAATGTCTTTCTTCCAATCCACTAAGTAGCAATCTACCAAAGTTCCATAGACAGGAATAAATGGAGTTTTAACATGGACTAATTCCACATGCTGAATTAACAGTTTCAAAAACAATTCCTAAATGCATTTTGAGTGAGTAATGCTTTTACCAAAGTAAAATAATAAAATTAATAAATGTAATGACTACTATAATTTTCCTTAGGCTCATTTTCCAATTATGCTGAGTCTATCTATATACCTATTAAGATCACAATGATTTCTTTTGAAAATGCATCTAATGATATTTAAATTGTAGGCAATATTTTTATATATCACTATAGTATTTATTAAGCATTCCTAAAACACCTTAAGAGTTTGAAATTATTTGGAAACCATTTATTTATCCATAGGATGTTACCTTATATCGCTTTTGTTTAGCATTTGATATATCTGATATCTAATACATTTTTAAATCACATGTATCTGGCTGATTTTTAAATCAACTTGGATTTATTTTCATATATTTTATAAAAATGCTGTATTCGGGAATGCTCCTAAGGTAAGTCATTAATTTGCTATACTCTACTTTCCCTCCATCCTTCAACACGAATTCAAAGAAAATATATTTATATATTCCTTTTAAATAGCAAAATAAGCAAAACCAAGATCAATTTTTAAAAAAATGAAGCTTTTAGAGAATAAGGTAAGGCATATTTATTTTTGAAATCTTAAAATATTTTAATAATCTCATTCATTTTAAATTTCTTTAAAATAGAAAAAAAATTATTTGCCTAACTTCTCAAATAATATTTACCTTTGGAAAAACTAAGTAAGGCCACATTTTCTGCAACCACATCTCTTAATTATCATTCAATATATACTACGTCATGGAAATAGATTTAGTTTATTTAAAATGAAATTTGTCCATAAAAAATTATCTAGCTGATTTAAAAAAGAGTAATCATGAGCAAATTGATAGAAAATAATTCAAACTGCAATACTGCTAAATAAATCATACTTAATTACACGTGGAAATTCATTAGCCTCATTTGGATACATAGTTAGACAACTAATTATGTTGCAAATACAGTAGCACCCATAAACATATGTTCACTTACCCAAACCCATGAAAAAGGTACTTTCTGGCACTTAGAGGTAATTTGTTTATATTTAAAAGATTTTACATTTCATATCATCTTCAAAATTTGAAAACAATAATACATGGAACTACTTGCCCATGTGAGAATAATCTATTACTTTTCTTTCAAAAGCATATGATTTCACTCTTTGAAGGACATATACATTATAAATCATTTATATCATCTGTGGTTTGTCACGACTTGGATTTGGCTTTAATTAGCAAGGGATATTTTTTTCATTACACAATGATGAAACCAAATTTTTTCAGCCTGCCTTTTTCTCACAAATAATATACCCCTACTTAAAAAAAAAAAACAAACACCTCTGCTATTATTACTGCATTATAATTTCTTCTCTTTTAGAAATAGATTAATTTTACACATCCTACCTATACATTATTTTCTTAGTTTCTCTAGTAAAGGTACATAATCTTCCTTCTCACTTAAAAGGCTAATGTTAGGGAGGCAGATGTGGCTCAAATGGTTGGGTGTCCATCTCCCATATGGAGGAACCTGGGTTCGATCCCCGGGATCTCCCAGTAAAATAAAGAAAAAATATAGAAGGCACGCAGGCTGCTAGGCCTCACATGCGGGTGTGCCAGGCCCCGCCGAGCCATGCAGTTAGATGATTACGTAACAGGAGAGTGACACAAAGGGAGAGTCAAGATGAGATGTGCCGAAAAATCAGGAGCTAAGATGGCGCTGGTGGCAGAACGCCTGTCTCCCACATCGGAGGTTCCCAGGATCGAATCCTGGTGAAGACAGGAGAAGTATAATAAGAGAGGGCAAGAATCAGACATAGAGAATTGCCCAGCAAAGGGACACAAAAACAGCAAAAACGGGGAGGGGAGATTAAAAATTCATGAAGAGTAAAATAAATAAATAAATCTTAAAAAAAAAAAAGCTAATGTTAAAGCCTGTAATTTGTAATCATTAGCCAGCCCTGAGAGCTGCTGGACATCAAGTGATAGTACCTTATCTTTCATGTATCCCCCTACACAGACAACTTTATATTCCATCCCAACCACTCCCCTGAAATTGCACCTGCTAAGATAATTCAGCCTTTATAATTACTAAATTCATTTATGTAAGTCTCAATCTTTCTCTTCTGGCCCTCTGAATCATTGGACAATATTGACCCTTTCTTTCTTCTGGAACCATCCTCATTTGTCTTGGAAGTATATCTCCTGGTCTCATTTTTCTTACAATGGTTCTTTTCTTTCTCCACCTGATCCGTCTCAGAGTTTCTTAGGATTTAGGAATCCACCCAACTCTCCTTTCTCTCTGCATGCTTGCCAGGGGTCATACTATACACACCGAACCTTACCTGGAGTCTTTCATGCAACATTGATTTCTCTTCACAATTAAAGTTGCATCTCTCTGGCTTGTCTGATTTATATCACCATTTACCCTATCACATCAGCAATGCATATTAAACAAGTACTAACTCTAAGTTTTTGTATTGGCTTTCAAAACCAGCAAACTCTCATACACAATGTTTCCAAATCTGGAAACATCAGTCATTCCACCAGACATCTCTACCTGAGAGCAAGTATTGAGTTTTATTCATTTCTGTTTCACCATTCCTGGTACAATGCCTGGCATGTAGAGGTTGCTCAATAAATATTTATGGAATAAATAACTTTTCCCTTTCTCTTTTTTCTCACTTACAACTGATTCTATTGATTTGTGTAGTTTATTATTGACTATCTACACTGCGTCATCTCAAAATTCTGTATGTCAGGAGCAGATGTGGCTCAAGCAGTTGAGTGCCCGCCTCCCATATGGAGGTCCCGGGTTTGATTCCTAGTGCCTCGTAAAGGAAAAAACAAAAGAACAGACAACAAGCAGACAATGAGCACACAATGAGCAAAAACAATGAGCAAACAGACAAGGGAGCCATCCTGGGGTGGGGGGTAGGGGAGTGGAATTCTATATGCCTATTGAAGATCTAGTATCCCTTTTCCAGACTATAACCTGGTATGCATTCATTCCTCCTAACTTGTTTATGTATTTGAAAATTCATAATTCCAATCTCAGGATCTCTCCATTTTCTGTAGTTTATTAGACATTTGGACCTCATTTCTTTTCCTACAGAATTTGAACCACAGGGTAGATCAGCTGAACTCCATCTGTACCTTCAAGTTTCCTTCTCTATTTTTCTCACTCCCTCCCAACCAAATACCCAACCCTACATTCCACATTTATGCTCCTACATCTAGTAACTGAGCACATCTGGAAAACAACATGAACCCCATAAATATGTGCTTTCCAATCTCAGTTGGACCATTGACACTGAGCAGCCATCCTTTCCCTTGCTGTCGCTCAGTAACTCCTTCCTCTCAGATGCTGTTGAGATCTGCTGTTACTTTTCTCCAGTCTCCCCTTCCCCTCTCTTTGCACAGTTGACCTCCTATACTAATTATTTTAGTAAGTTGAGGCCACTGGACATAAATGCCATTAAGTCCTCCTAATTCTACGAATGAGTTGCTATTTGTGCATATTTTAGCACTGCTTTACATCAGTCTCAGATGATTAGTTCTGCTCAATGCCAACCCATGACTACTCTCAATCCTGTCCTCCTCAAATCCTCCTGTAGTTTGTGTCATCAATCATTTCTTCTCTCTGGAGTCCTTAATGGAGTCTCTTTCTACTCATTCTTTCACCTTAGATCAAATCATGCTCAGCACATCCTCAATCTCTCCCTCCCTGACTAGACTTTCTACTGACACTTGGCCTTTAAATGTTTGGTGTCCACACTTTAATTAGATGATCTCATCTACTGCCTATAAATCAACAATTTTCAAATTTATATCTCCAGTTCTGACTAAACCCACAAATTCCAAGAATGTCTACCCAACTTCCTGCTAGACAAAGTCACCTAAATTATGAAAAATTATTTAAAATGAAAACATTCCCCATCCTTCTTTCATACTACCACAAACTTGCTCATTTTCTCTGCTCCTTCTCTCAGTGACCATTTCCAATTTCCAGCTAATGGCCAAAGCCAGAAATTCTGGGACCATGATTGACTGCTCCCTTTTTCTCATCCCCCACATTCTAGCAAACCCGAAGTTCTGCTGAGTAACTTCTTAAGACTTCCTCAAATTTATTTTCTCCTTTTCCATTCTATGGCATAACCTTCACTTATGCCTTCATTACTTCTTACCTACTCTCTTGCAGCAGCCTCCTAACTGTCATCCCTGCCACCGGTGGTTTTCTGAACCAAGGATATTTCTGGTAGCCATGACTCTGCTTATGCTGTCCTACTCCTCTGCCCTGATCAACCCTCAAATGCCATTTGATAACTCTTACTTAAGATTAAGTTTGGTATTATGTTTTTCTTGAATAATTCCTCAGAGCCCTGCCTCCATCTTGCCACATTTTTATGTTATTCCTGTGCTCTTGTAACAAGTTTTGTATACTCTGCTTAGGGTACAGTCAATAACACATTATAATTAACTTGCAGATCTGTCACTATAATTATGGAATCAGAGGCTTATTAGTTTCGACGTTTGTATTCCTACTCTTTAAACTTTAAGGTATTTGTAGGAGTTCAATAAATATTTTCCAATAACATGAATGAATATATTTTTGAGTTTTTCTCTGAAAAAAGTTTCAACAGTAAAGTCAGTAAATATTCACAGGGACATAAAGTTCTCACTTCCTAACTTCATGACTTCTTATTTTTTCTCTTTCCATTTTGTCCTAAACCACCAATTATAAAATGTCCTAATGGAAGATGTTTCATTGGATATTTATTCCTTATTCCATTTAAAATCAGACCAGGACAGCTACTCTTATCTTAGTTCAAGTGGCTAATGGATCCAGAGCTATGTGAAGCTTATGTGAGAATGAATAAGTGAGAATCTCTCTCATACTACAGAAAGACTGAAATTCCCAGGATCACACAGACCTGCCTCATTCTCGTGGGTGAGCCCATCATTTACTTGGGCTTTTGGGTTTTCTTGGAATAGCTCAGAATAGCCTTCAAGGAATATAGTAAATTTCCTGAAACCACTAAGCTTAAGATTGAACAAGGAAACATATTTTTTTCCTTAAAATACTTTTGGAAGATTTTTTTTTTCACATCAAATGATTTATTTAAATTATCAGAATAAGATATATATATATTTGTGGGGGGGGTTTGTTTTTATAAAAGTATATCATGCATACATGCACATAGATAAATAGGAAGTGTATAGTAAAAGCTGAGAACTTACAAAACAAAAATGCATATCATACAGGGCCCCCATATATCACCCCACCACCAACACCTTGCATTGTTGTGAAACATTTTTTTTATAAACTATAAACTCTAGCCCATATCTATTTTTCCCCAACCCATTCAATTTCAATTAACTCCCTGTACTAGTATATATTTTAATATCACTTCTTTTCTTAGTATCATCCTTATCTAACACTTTAGAAGGATCTTATTTTCAGGTGTTATTGCTGAATATAAATATTCATGACATATTCATGGAAAAATTGATGCCTAAAACTAATTGATTTTCATTTTTAACATCCTAATGATCTTCTGAATTATGAAGTTGGGATTGGTGCACAGTTAGCTCTAATATATAGTCTTCCTTGGTATAATTTATTACAAAGTTTTCTGAAAGTGCCTTATGTTAGGAGCCTATATTATATTCTTACATTCCTCTCAAGTTTCTCATTCCATAATCCTAAGATATCCACTTGAATATATTATGTAGCAATAAAGAGTGAGATAATCTAATGGAGAGAGTTGGACATTATCTGTTAAATAGGGTATTTAAAGCAGAGTCATTTTTTATTTGAGATTTCCATAGATAACCAGTGCTTTGCACATAACAGCCTATACAAATATAATAATTTGATTTTTCTTGTGCCTTTTGCAACAATTTCAGACTGGTATTTTTAATTTTCCTTATTTGTCTTGTTATGATTTCACTTGACTCAATATGTTCACCAACCAAATTCTGACTTTTGATTGTGTGGGTCAAGGACCATTCTTTTTCTGCCTCTTAAATAATGCATATTAAATTCAAATACTTCACATTGTCATATATTTGGACATGACTGTCTCTAGCCCCTTACCTTTACATCTCTCCTCATTTCTTCCCCTTTCCCTCTACCATTGGCTCAACATCCATTAACAATAGTTCCTTGCTAGACAGAGCTTGCAATCCAATCATTCCTTCAAGGCCTGACTGCTGTCACCCTTGAAAAATAAGCCTTTCTCTGGTCCTCTCTCTTCTAAATCAAATTCTAGGCAGCTCCTTTCCCTTCCAGAGGGATATTCACTTCCTTTTCCCCAGCCATGACTACCTTTCTTTTATCAGAAGCTGATTACAATGGGCTTTGTTTTCTCAGTCTCCTTTATTGATTCATTTTTCCTTGACTATTTCTTATTTTGATGTCACCACACACAACTCCATTATCTTGGAAAATGCTTCAGATGCAACCTAGTTTTCTATCTTCCTTCATATTCTCATTTATTAAATATGTGTTTTCTTCTCCTCATCCAACAATACAATATCCCTCTGCTGCTGATCCTCACCAAATGACTCCATCATGCTCATATTTCATGGTAAACAAATTCCTCAGCATTTTCAGACTATTCTCTGAAAATTCCTTTAAACTCTTAGCCTGAACTGAAAGCTGACTCTCCCAGAGGATGTTAATTATAAAAGGAAAAATTATGGAAAACTCCTTGGTTTTCCTCCCTGTGGCTCAAGCCAGAAATCTAGACATCATCTTTGACTTCCTTTATCTCCTCAATATGTACATTTATTTAACTACAAAGTCCTTTTGAATTCACCTCCCCGATTCCCTCAATCTGCCTACTTCTGAACATCCTTGATGCCACTACCAGGGTCCCAGTAACCATAGTCTCCCAACCAGGTTATGTCTAATGGCCTTGTAACCGGTCCTTCCCACAGTACAACCCTCCCTGCCCCTCAAGAGTTATGCCTCTCCTAGCTGTTTTGGACACTGCAGCCAGGATGACCTTTCTAAAATGCACATTTGATTATGTAGGGCTCCTGATGGAAAGCCTTAAATATTTTCGCATTGCCCTCCTCTCACCCAAGGCTATCCTACTCCTGACTACCTCACCTCTGCCAACTTTGGAAAATTTGACATCCATGCTTAAGCTAAACTTCTTCAAGGCATGCCTTGTTTCTTTTGCTCTGAACAATATCTTACCCTCTCACCCTATGCCTCTTTTCATTTACTGAATAAATCCTAGTATTTCCTTCAGGACACAGCTTTCACATTATTTTCTTTGAGAACTTTGATTCAACTTCTTAGATTGGGTTGGTTGTTCCATTTACGTGGTCATATGTATACTACACTTCCTTATACATCTACTACTTTATTGTCATCCCTTTCACTGGAGTCTAAGATTTGTAAGGGCAAGGACTTATCATTTTATTCTCTGCACTTAGCATATGTGGTAGGCAGAATTTTAAGAATGCCCACTCCCAGTGACCCTCACCCTTGAATAATCTCTTTCCCTTGTGGGTGAAACCTATGAATATGAAATGATATCACTCCTGTGATTATGCTTCATTATATGATAAAAGGTATTTTCAAAATATAATTAACCTACAGTTAATTTTGTGTTAGTCAAAATGGAGATTATGTGAGTGGGCCCAATATAATCAATGAGCCCTTTAAAAGTAGAGTTTTCTCTGGCTGGTAGCAGAAGAAAAAGCAGAGATTCAAAAGCATGAGAAGTAGTTGACTTGATTCTGTCAACAACCTGAATGAATGTGCAAGTGGATCTTCCCCTCAAGCTTAGAGATAAGAGCCCAACCTGACCTACGCCTTGATTTCTGCTTTGTGAGTCCCTAAGCAGAAAACACTGTCAAGCCCACCTCAACTTCTGAACTAAAGAACTGTGAGATAATGAATGAATGATGTTTTACATCCTTAAGTTTGTGGTAATTTGCTGTCTGCAATAGAAAACTAAAACAGCACATGGTTGTAACTCAATGTTTGAATTTATTGCAACTTTGAGAATATGAAAGAAACCTAAACTTGTATATTCTTTGATGTACAACTTTTTTTTTTGTTTTTAATTTTATGGTACAATATGTATATTATGTTTAAGTTTATAATGGGTTTATTTTTCAAGTGAATTAAGTTGATGTTGCTTGTATAATATAAGCATCATCTTTAGGCCAAGAGTTTCTCAATGTTAATCTACATTTAACATGTCTATTATAAGAGAATATATAATGCCTCTATCAAAGAGCTAAATAAAGACTCCAATATTAGTAGTATTATTAGGAATTCAAAGAAAGATTCTGCATTCAGAGCCTGTCACTGGTTTGAAAGGGTTGATTCTATTGATGTCTTTGTCTCCCACATACATCCCCGGGTGACTGTCTTAGTGTTCCTGTTTTGACTTGCCATTTTCCCAGAGGCAACTCTTACATCTATGTCAGAATAATGTAGGATGTCTGCCTAGTCAAACCAAGTATTCAAACCACCTGCTGTTCTGGGATTGTGTTTTGATTGCTGGCATTTATTTCTCTTTCAGTCTCAATCTATTAAGAAAACATTTCCTATGCTAAGAATGTAATGAAAGCTGTAGAATCCTATCCTACTTTTGGTGAAAACTTCCCTTTAAATAATTAAGGGCATTTAGAGAATATTTTAATAGACTATTTAGACGATCCTTTTAAATATTCATTGTGCTGAAGCACTTAGACTTTTACTGAAATTTTTTTGTCAGGCACAGTGCTGGGCACTTGGAATAAGAGGATAAATTTGCCATCATGAACAGAATTTATTGAATAACCTCATACATTACTGCTTTTAAGGCAAAATAAAATAGCAAATGCTTCAGTAAACTAGTATAGTAATATATTAGTCATTTAGTAATATAAACTAAATATTAAAAGGTAAAAAATTTCTCTGATGAATGGTTTGATTAGAAAAATATTTCAAAAAGAATGTGAATAGATTTGACCCACGTGGAAACTTCTGAAAGAGTAGTCTACGAATCAAGATATGGAATCACAAGTTATATTTGGGAAGGGTGAGTAAATATACTATAGGAATCATGTAGACTGGGATATAGGAAGCAGCAATTGATGAAATTAGAAAGATAGTTTTAAGAATTGTGAAATGTCTGAGATTTTACCTACTTGCAAGCTAACACGTTAGCCTGACACAGTTTCAAGGATGCTGGCGGAAGATAAAAGACTGCTGGATCAGACACAATTTGAGACTTTTCTTTAGAGAAAATTCAAATGTGCCTGCTTTATCTAAATATTGACCACTTTACTTTCTTAACCTTTCCTTATATATAATGAAAAAGAAAAATAAGCACATTTTATACTTTTTCATCCATATCTAATATATTCTCTTAATCTTGGATAAGATACTCTTATACATATATAACATGAATGGCCAGCTTGTTACAGTTATGAAGACATACATATTTATTTACACACAAAAACATACATTCATATACAAAAGTATGAGAAATCTAAGATAACGACTTATACAAATACCTCCAGGAGTTTTTGCTACACCTGGAAGACATATTTCAATTCACACCACCAGCAAAACAAGTCCTTACACATGAAACTAAAATCTGGCCATTTTTCTATCAACATTCAGAGATTATAATGTTTAGAATCTTATTTTACTCAATGATACCCAATAACCTGAAAAAGTCACCATAATATCAACACAACGATAAAATATTCACTAAAATCAATTTAATCAACATGTACTTTTAGGAAATGAAGGCTTGATTTTAGAGATATCAAATGTGGGCACTGAATATATTCTTCCAGGTTCAGGCTATTTTTAAATTTTATTTTCAATTATTATTTTAAACCAAAATATATATGATCTTCTCTGCTTTCCTTGTATTCCTGAGCATACACTCTCACACATACAATCACATATAATGTTGCTTAAGAAAAAAAATGAAGCTCAGTCTTTGTTCTTTTTCATTCCTTAGCAGTCAATGCCCAGTGATGACCTTTTTCACACATATGTATTCCTCCCCATAGTTTGCCCATAACTTAGTTCACTTTTCAGACATTTCTAGGCTTGTCTTTGTAAAGTCTTTCTTCACATCAAGTTTTTGACTGGATGTCAATTCCTTTTAAAATTCTCCAATGCATGCATTTTGCTCTTCTTGCCCAGAACAGAATCATCATTTCTCTTTGACAGAAAGTTTGTTTCTTTCTCATGTATTAAATATTTTTCAGACTTTTCATAGTTTTTGAGAAACTTTTCTTTTAATTCCCCTCATCCCAGATTGTCAAAATAGGTTTATTTCTATATTTAATACATTCATACCCTTTTTGTCTTGATGCATGACCCGTATCCACAATTCAAATAAGTCACAATAAAATACTCAGAAACTTTAATATGCAGTCTTTGTTTTTCTCCAACTTTTAATTATACAAGTGTAATTCAATGCTATTATTGAAAGCCAACACATTGCATCAATTTATATGTGGTAGCTATGATCCCCTTCAAGGACATTGCAATGGGTCTTTGTTAGCCTAGCTCTGATTAAGCAACTGTAACTTTGAACAAGTTATTTAATCTCCCTGGACCTTAATTTTCTCATTTCTAAATAAGGACTTGACCTTCTTAGAGATTTCTCCTAACTTTAAATTTTTATCGTATTACAAGGATATTTTATCTTCAAACTATTAACCCCAAATGTTCTTCAATCTCTACACCAGCAAATTTAAGCTATAATGAGAGTTACTAAAGTACTATTATTTGCTCTTATCACCATATATAATAAATTCATAGGCCCTCAGAAGAGAATGTCATTCTGACTGTAGGCCATTTTCCCGCCGTTTTCCATTATTACTCCAGAAGATGTATTTTTCCCTTACCCAAAATAGGTAAATATTTCCTCTTACATTGTGTAGGATGATAAGTGATTGAGAAAAACTTTTTCTAAATAAAGGCAATTCCCAGTACAAGGGATTTGGGAAATTTTTTGATTATAACATCCTCTACTCTCCCTGTTGAGATAAGAGAGTCATTTTCTAGAGGTTGTTATGATTGTCAAAATCTTTTGTATGTATCAGTACTAATTTTATGCTTATACATTATAAAAAGTTGCCCAATGTGAATCACCCTGATAAAATTATTTTGTATTAAAAGGAGAATAGTCAGTGGTTCTGCATTGAACTGCATTGAACACTAAGTCATAAAATATAATTTTTGACAAGCAGATGTACCTACTTATCAAATGCAAAATTGTTAGATGTAGAAATACTTAAAGGAATATTTATGTCAAACAATGGCATTATTCAATTGACTTTCAAAAATGAAAGCCAAATGCTACTGATTTCAATAAACATGAAACAATAATTCTTTATGAATATGAAAACCTACTTTGGTTTAGGGAAAAACCTAAACCCATATGTTGAACTAATTATAACATTTGAATACAGAACGGCAGATATGCAAAACAATTATATCTATATTATATGATGCATATGTCACTTTTGTAATATAATTTTATTGAAACCTGAAAAAATTATGATAAAAGTTACATAAAAAATCATCGTTAAAGGGTTCAACAAGTTTGGCTTCACATGATGATAGGCAGTGTAAATCTAGTATGCTCTGATTTAGCTGAAATAGAAATCAGAAAACCTTAGTCCTAATCTATTCTTTGTTGCTAAATTGTCATGTCACCCTTAGACTAATTATTCATTCTTACTGTGACAACTTTTTTCCTTACTGATAAAGTATTCAGGATCTCTACAGTTGCTCTAAGACATAGACTCAAGTTCTAGTTAAAAGTTTTACATGAAAAAGCCAGTATGCCCTAAGATTTTTAGCTGGCTTTACTCTGCTTACATTTTCACAAGCTATTAACTAATTTTGATCATCTTAGTATACTTATAAAATTCTGTTATCTTTCAAAATCCAATGAAACTCAAATGAAAAGTGCCTTAAATATTTCTCATAAAAATTTCATTTTTGAAGCATTTTTACTGGGACAAGACTCATCTTGCAAAAAGAAATTAATATAGGAAAAATTGTCCAAATATAACCTATCCATGACAATAATTCCAAGCAAAGAACAATTCACTAAAAGTAAGAAGGTCTGTTCCCCACCCAAAAATTCTCCTAACTCTTCTTGTAAGAGTTAGTATCAATTAGTGGTCAACAAAATATTAAAGTTGTGATAAAGAACAAAAAATAATATATTTCAAAAAGGATTCAAGTAGTGAGAATGCATCTTTGTCATAAATCCAATAAATAGATGCATAGCTAGAATAATGGTAACTGTCTCCCAATGTAGCAGATTATATTTTCAAAAATGACCAAATGCACTTTTTACTTTGATGTGTTAACATTCCTTCCATTGAGATCAATGAAATTCCCTTTGAATTTGTCCTACGACTATTGCATAAATGATGTTTTGTGATTTCTGAGGCTAGTGTTGGCGGAAAGCTCTAGGTTCTGGGCTTCTAAGTTCTTGGCTTCTGTTGCATAAAAGAATTTAAGGACATGCCATAGAGTAGGCAAGGGAGTAAAGAGTTTATTAAGAAACAAGAAAATGAGAAAAGTACACAGTCCAAGGCATGGACCACTGGCGGGCTGCAAGCACATGGGAGCCCCAGGTTAGAACTTTTAAGACTTTTTCTCCTCCCTCTGCATAATATTGGGGAGGGGCCCCATCAATTTGCTGTTCTGATTGGTTGCCCCACCTGTCAGTCCTCAGGGGGCTGATAGTGTAGTGAGGCGTTTAGAGGGTATCTGGGGCTTTCCCTTGACCCTGAACGGGGTCTCATCCCAATCTCCTTCCAAATGGGGTTCTCGTTGCCAGGGTCTCACGGGGTCCTTCCAGCAACCTTCTAGCCGTGGTCTTTCCCTCAGGGGGTTTCCAGGTGGGGTATCATGGCCACATGTCTCGCGGCCAGGTTTTCTGCCATGTCTCAGCTGTGACTCGCTTTTCCTATCCCTAAACTAACCTGCCTCACTAGGTCATGTAAGATAATTCTCACCCTTGGAACCCAGTCATCACGTTGTGAGGACCCACAGAGGCAACATGCAAGGGCTACATGGAGGTGTTTCAGCCAGCAAGCCTAACGAAGGCACCAACCTTCAAATTTGTGAGTAGGCAAGTTTTCAGATAATTCCAGCCTCCAGCCATTATCTCCCCTTCAACCTTTGAGTCTTCCCAACTGAGGTCCCAGGCCTCATGGAACAGAAACAAGTTGTCTTCTGTACTCTTTCCAAACTTTTGACTCACAGAAACCATGCACATAATAAAATATTAAAGGAAGTTGCAGTTATACTGCTGAGTTTACCTTTTTGTTTATTCATTGAAGTACAAATTATATTTATTAAAAGAACCCTTTTATATGTTACTGATTATTCCTCAAAACTCATGATGTACTGATAATAGTAAATTGATTTGCTTTCTCAAACTTAATCTTAATGTCATCTGCCAGAGGCTGCATCAAGCAATAAATAATAAAGACTCTTTCATAATTGCCTTGCTTTTCACTCCTATATCCAATCCATTTAAATACCAAGTTTTTCCTCAAAATTCTTAGGGAAAATAGGTTGCTCTTGTTATATCATATCCCTGGTACTTTTCTTTCTGCTTCATCTTGAAATTTCAGTCCCTAAATTCTCCCATATCTATTTGACACAATAGAACCACATCCCTCTTCATCCTTGTGTTGGATCAAGTGAGTCTTCTGCCTGTTCATCCATTTCTCTATTATCCTGCCTATGAGTCTTCCATCTCTTTTTGAGCTGGAAATTCATGGTTTATTGAGAAGAAACTTATTCAGCTTCAGGATCATTAAAATATCATTTAAAATGGCTTCTTGATATTTAAGAGTAGAAATTAATCAGCAATATATAAATATAGTATTTCTTTTGCAGTTGAAATATTAAAGAATGATTTATGGACGGAACTGAGTTCTTAAAGAGTTTACAGAATTTATTTTGGAAGTGGACTCTAAGCTGCTTTTATCATTAAGATAGGTTAGAATACCAAAAAAACAATGTGGTCACTAATGAATAAAAATAGAGATTTTAACTTTGGTGTTAATGTATATATTTATGTAAGTTCAGCCTATATCAGAGAATATTAGGATGCCACTAGCAGCCATTAATTATTTATGGTTTTCTACATTTTAGACATTTAATTAGGTCCTATCAATTCATTGTCTTTAATGCTTATAATAATGTTACACTGTAAATATCAAAATCCTAACTTGCCAGTAAAGACAACTGAGACCTAAAAACATTAAATAGTAATCTAAGATCAAAAGGCTAGAAAAATCTGTCCCATTTAATTCAGAATTACTGCTTCTATCACTTCAATAGATGTCCTCTTTGCCAGCTACTGTAGTCAGAGAAACAATCCCATTTCAATATTCTTTCAACATCATAAGGCATTTTGTAACCTACTGCTTTTCCAATATTATTTGCCAAGCTCTAATTCCCAGGATTTTTCCTGAGAAGGTATCTATGCCTAACCAAAGTTATAACAATAACATCGTCCTGTTACTCATCGATAAGACTGGTATGATTCCCGCTTCATGATTTCATAGTTCGGAAAGTACAAGTGAGTGTTTACATGTGTGTGTGGGTGTGTATGCTGTGTTTTATCAGTGGCTAGCATACATTTGTCTCTCACCTCCAATGCTTTCTACTTATCCAGTGCTTAGTCAATTTAGTGTAACTGATGGTAATTCTAAGCTACATTAAAAATACCTTATTCAACACCTAAATCCCCTTGCTTGAACATCCTTGGAGAAAATCTTATAATCACACAGGCTATATTCTCTTCAATTTTTTTTTAATCACAATTTTCAAAATTGACTTCAACATTGCTAGACAAATCTACTTACATCCTTCCTTTTACTTTCTAGTTTTCCAACATGTATATTTCATACCTTCACCTCTCTTCTAATATCTATCCTTGGCTGGCCCTTGAGAACCCTGCTTATGTAAAGCTTGATTTAGTGACACACCCCGTGTATTAGGACCTAGAGATAGCTATTATCGTTTCTGGCATCTAAAGAATTTCTTTCCCTTACTTTTCCAACCTGCTTGCTCCTTTAAGAACACATGGCATCAGGCTTTTCCTCCTTTATAATATAAGCTACTAGCTTCTCATTCATTTATTCATAATTCATGAGATAAATGACTCACAGAAACCATGCACATAATAAAATGCATGGTTTCTGTGCATCTGGTTTGCTGCTATCTTCTTCACCTCTCTGGCGCCAGTCTTAATTATTGATGAAATCAACATTCATGAAGTGATGCTATCTCACACCTTGATCTTTCAGCTTTTTGATATCCTCAGCTTCAACTATCTTCTCAACATCAGTCATGAACTGATTCCCAATAATAACACTAGCACTGTCACCAAGATCTCAAGCATTCCACTCGCAGATCAACATTTTCTATCTTTCCACCCTAGCCATTATAGTATTCCCACTCACTCAGATCTTGAATCTCATTGCAACCTCCCTTTCATTTACCCTAGTCACTGTTACACTCTCAGATAATGACCATGTCTTTTAATTCATAGAGTAAATAGATATAATCATATAAAACAACCTTTTGTTCCCTCCAACATTCCACCTTCTCCTTAGGTAGTAGTGGAAAATGTATTTCAATATATATTTGTGCCCTGAATCCCCTCCCTTGTCATCATCTCAATCGTTTTACTTTTGCAAATATCCTATTTCTTCTCCTGCCTCCTACACAACTCCCATTTTTTGGTTCATTACCATCAGCACACAAACATGTCTTACAAACAACAATCTTAAGACATTATTCTTTGACTTATCCTCCTGAAGCTACCACCCAATTTCTCTTTACCCATCATAGCAAACTTCTCAAAATAAAGGTCCTTGGCATTCTTCTATTCTCTATACACTTTTTCCAATGATCTTACCTAGTCCCAATTTTTAAATATATTGTGAATTATCATATATTTATCTTCAGCTGGAGCCTCTTCCTGAACCCTAGACTAAAACAATCCAACTCTATTTAACAACTCTGCTTAGAAGTTAATTGACATCTTGTATAACCAAACACTTGTTTTTCCCTCACATCAAACCTAGACTTCTCCAGGTCTGCTCTAACTTTGCAAAAGGTACCACTAAGCTCTTCAAACAAAAAATCTGGTATTTATCCTTGATTCCTCCCTTTCTGACACATCCCACAGTCAATCTACCAGAATTACTTACAAATCCAATCGCTTCACATTATCTATTGCCTCACCTCTAGCTCAAGTCCCATGAATTTTTTATTTTTATTTTTATTTAATTTTTTTATTTTTTACCTAGTACACAGCAACAGCCTTCTAAATAGTCTCCCTTCTGGTTTAGCTATAGTCCACTGTAAGATCTAAAATCGAATCATGCTATTCCTCTGCTTCAAACTTTCCGGTGATTTCCCTAGCAAGTCTCCTTGCCATGACCTCCATTATCTTTGCTCAGACAATCAATGTGACTTCATCTCTTCTTATCCACATCGGCCTTGATTCGAAACCTTGACAATATCAGTTTTGTTCCCATTTCAGAGACTCTCCATTTGCTAGTTAATATTTTTGAAGTGCTTACCCTGTTTGGCTGCCTCTTTTATTATTTAACCCAGTTGCCTCTTTAACATCCACAACTCTTGTCACCTGTGTTATTTTCTTCATTGCAGTCAACATTATCTGAAATTATCTTTGTTTACATGTTTATGCAATTACTGTTTGTGTTCAAGCATTAAGATAGAGCTTCCTTGACAGCAGTAATGTTGTCCTGTTTGCCATTTTATATCTAATCCTTAGATCTGTGCCTACACATAGAAAGTAGCTAATAGATATTTGGTGACAGGTTGATGGATTTTGCTTTACATATATTAGGATTATCTAAAATGCAGTGCCTCAGAATATCTATGGACTTTAATTGTTTTGATGAAGAGAATAAGAAATATATACAAATTCTGCATGTGCCAGACATCTATTGTGTAGTGCCAGTCAGCAAAGACTAATAATTTAGAATTATTTTATAGAATATCTCTGATGCATTGCTTCTCATATTAGGAAAAGTCACCATTAACTTTGAGAATTCATTTTTGCCTTCATATGCTTGGAAAAAAACAAATTCTAAGCCATAAAGTTTATCTAAAATGATTTTTCTTTACAAACTTGATTCTGTTTATTGCTGATGATTCCTTTACCCTTATTACTTTGAGTTCCATTATCTTTCATACAGTCATAAACTCTGTCATAAAATTTGTTACACCAATTTGCCAACCATTTTCAGCAGGCTTTTAAGAAACTCTTCTAAAAATCTACCAATCATACATTTTGTTTATTTTTCTGAATTTTGATTATCTTCCTAATTCAGAGATTCTCTAGCTTTATTGTGAGTGAGAACCACCTGGGCACAAAAATGTGATAAAAATGTAGATCCCTCCTCCTCCGGATATTTTGATTGATTTCATCTGGAGTGAGAAACAGAAATCTACATTGTAAATAAGCATACTAGATGACTCTATGTAGGAGATGCTACATTTAATTCTCAAATACATTCATTGAGACTGATTCTTTGAAAGTTTATCCTTTCTTAGTGGATGGCTGGATAACAACAATTTGTTGGTAGCAAGCAATTTTAAAAAATAACCTTTTCCCCTGATCATATAAGGAATACAAGTTGTTTTAGAAATTTTGGAAAGTGCTGAATTAATATGTAGATTATAAATATCATTTATAATCCTGTGGTCATAGGAAATCTCTTAACTTGAGCAAGTAAATTTTTTTACATAAATGCTTTTACATTTTCTTAAGCATGTTCTATATGCCAGGCATTCTGTGAGGAGATGCATGTGAGCTAGATGGGAATACTGTTTATTTTTTTAAAAATTGGTCCCATTCTACCAATAATTTTTAATAGTTATGAAATATTCCGTTGCCTAGTTGGACCGTAACTTTTCTAAGCATCCTTTGTGTGCTCAACATTTAGGATGCATAATAAACATTTTTACGTGTAAATATTCATCCAAATTCTGGATTATTTTCGTATAATAGCTTCTTAAAAGTGAAGTTACAAACCAATGGATTGAAAACACATAGTGAATGTTTTGCAAAATGCTGCTGCCAGTTTTCTACTTCCAGAAGCAATGTGTCTTGTAGGTCTCATCTACCTCTGGACAAAAATGAGTATTTTAATTGAAAAAGTCTCTTTTTATTTATTATTACAAAATTATAATTTTATAAAAATCTAATTAAATACATGAAAAATCTATTTAACAAGTAGTTCTTTTAAAACAATGATGTTAGCATGAATATTTAGGAATTATTAATATTGTTATAATTTTGTCATTTTTATCATACTAATGGTAACCCCCTGGAATTGTGCAATATGACAGCTCTGTTGCAATCATTTTTTGTTTGTGGAGGAGTCCTAATGATTCTCTTAATAACATGAAAATATTTTCAGCTTCTTGTTTCCTTAATTTTGAATGATACTTTGTGACATATTTGTAGATGAATTATTCTGTCAATCTTTGAAATTTTATCCCACTGATATTAAGTACTTTCTTATTAGGAGAAAAAATGCATTTACATTTTATTTTCCCTTTAATTTTTAAATTCTTATCTTTTAAACCCACATTGAATTTATTTGCTGTAATGCGTAAAGTTAAGATCTAAAGTATTTTCCCCCAATACTCCCTAAGTCATTTATTGACCATCCCGATTTATTCTTTCTTTATAGGTTTATTTTATTGTAAGCTTTCACATGTACAATGAAATTTTTTTCTAAGAATTTCTTGAAGCTAAAATTTGCCAGCCTTCTTTTGTATCTATATATAACATGATTTCACATTTAAAAGCCTGGATCAGTACAATTGATTACTAAAGCTGAGCTTTACAGGATCATTCTTAAATCCTACCCTGAGGTAGGAATTTGTAATTCCTGGAATGAATAAAGTAGGTGTCAAGGGTTGTGTATGAATTTTCCTACAGAAAATGTCAAGCCTTTGGGTATACTTTGGTATAATATATAACATGAACTAGAGATAATTCTGAACTGTCAGTACAAGCTGATCATTGAAATGTTTTGCAGTCTCTTTTTATTCAAACTCA
Organism: Cabassous unicinctus; assembly: GCA_029593785.1. NCBI lineage: Eukaryota > Metazoa > Chordata > Mammalia > Cingulata > Chlamyphoridae > Cabassous > Cabassous unicinctus. The sequence goes on from JAQZBX010003380.1 coordinate 48,330, forward strand.
GTTTCCAGGCTAAAATATATTTTAGCCAATAATGGTCAGGCACCCACACCTCTAAATGAATATTTGCAAGAAATAAGACAGTGAGAAAATCCACTTGTGTTGTAATAGTCCTGGGGTATATGGCCAACCTGAAGAAGCTGGTAGCAGTAAAACCGTATAATTATAGGTCGACACTATAATAGGGCCAAGCCTCTGGTAAGGCATGGGGATGGAACAGGGTACATCTTCCTTGTTTAATGATATTTTGAGAATTGATTTAATTAGAATGTTTTTCATTGTCAAATCAAGCCAAGCAAATAAAAATGTAGCTCAACTCAGACAGGACAGGGTCCAAGACAGGGTATGCTCATCACTACATCAGCAGCAGCCATATCCATTCTAGAGGGGTCATGAACCTATTATACATTGGCCCGAGAATAAGAAAATTGAGAGAAGATAGGAAAAATTACATATATTTATTTTTGTTGACAACATTAGGAACAGGACTCTTTTCCTTTTTTTGTTGACTAATATAAACATTCAATAAAAAATGAAGGTGGGAAACAAAAAATGACATAGGCTATCTCTAAACTAGACAATTATCCCAGATTATTCTATTTTGGAAGTTGACTTAAATTTTCCATCTATGCTTTACTAAAATAATACAAATATGTTCTAGATAGCTTTCTGTAAATACCTCCTCTTTACTTACTATACCATTAGTAGACTCTGTTGGCAACTAAGAAGCTATCTCTAATTGATACCTTAAGATCTATTTTACACAAACTTCTAAAAATAGTTGGGCTAAGCTTATATTTCCAGGTTAATTACCTTTAACGATTGTATTAGTCAACCAAAGGGGTGCTGATGCAAATTACCAGAAATCTGTTGGCATTTATAAAGGGTATTTATTTGGGGTAGAAGCTTACAGTTACCCGGCCATAAAGCGTAAGTTACTTTCCTCATCAAAGTCTATGGCCACGTGTTGGAGCATGACAGCTGCCAACGTTGGCCAGGGTTCAGGCTTCTTGGGTTCCTCTCTTTCCAGGGCTCTGTTTCTCTCCAGGCTCGGCTCCTCTGATTCCACCACAAGGTCAGCTGTAGACTATGAGTCTCTCTAGGCTTTTCCTCTCTCTACAAGACCAGCTGTGAACTGTCAGGCTCTATCATGGGGCCTTCTCTCCTTCTTCACGACCAATCTCCTCTGTGCGCTTGCTTCCCCAGGCTCCAGCATTAAAACTCAGCACTTCAGAACTCCAACTCAAAATTCCAACTCTGTCCTTTGCCATGTCTTTTATCTTTGAGACCCTATCCACTAAGGGGCAGGGTTCAACGTCCTACTGATGTGGCCCAATCAAAGCCCTAATCATAGCTTAATCATACCCAGATGAACAGACCAGTTTACAAGCATAATCCAGTATGCACTTTTGGAATTCATAACTATATCAAACTGCCAAACTGCTACAACAATGTACCTTGCAAGATAGCTTGACCCCCGTAAATTCATTAAAAAGAAGAAAAACAATCATGATATGCAGTATTGATTTCTTTAATGGTTATACCCTGAGGCTTCACCCGGCTTACAAATAAAGAAGTATAGTTCTGTCTTTAACTGTTTTTCTACCATCACTATCCAAGGTAGAAGGTATAATGTTACCTGGTAGGTATTTCTCTTGTTCACTATCTCATTCACTATCACCTCAATTGAGAGTCACTCAAAAAACTCATATCAAGGATTGGGTGTAGCTCAGTGGTTTGAGTGCCTGCTTCCCATGTACGAGGTCCCGGGTTCAATCCCTGGTACCTACTAAAAAAAAAAGAAAGAAACAACAAAAAAACACAACTCATATCAGTACCAAGTTCCAAGAAATATTTTGCATCCCATGAGTGATTCAGACAATTTCTTTTATTGGAGATAAAAATCATGTAATGAATCATGTATCATTTTTTTGGAAGGGTTTTCTTGTATATTATTAACCAGTCAATTGGAATATAGTGGAGACCTGTCTTATACAGGAGTTGGGTTTTAAAGTTAGCACAAACAGTAAAATAATATATAGTCAAAATGCATCCCTAAAAATTCATTGTTAGCTTCCACCTTAGAAACCAACCTACAATGTCGCTAATCCATTCCCGTGAGTGGGGACCCTTTGATTAGATGGGTTTCAGTTGGGCATCTTTGATTGGATTAATTCAGTGAGGCCTGGCCCAGGGTGGGTCTTGGTCCTCTTGCTGGAGTCCTTTATAAATGGGAGAAAGAAAAATCTGCAGACACAGAGGCATAAGAAAAAAGCTGCAGAAACAGAAAAACCTGAAGAGGCTGAGAAAGAGGTCCTGGAGGCTGGAGGCTGGAGGCTGGAATGACCATGGAAAGAGGCCCCCACGGGGCTTAGAGAGAGGCCTGGAGGACAGGGGAGAGATAAGCCATATCTGATTGCCCACAGCTGAGCTGGGGGATAAAGTAAGCCTAAGGGTTCTCCCTTAGGCAGAGACCAAGACAGGCGAATTGCCATAGTTTCTTGCCATATGGCAGGAATCAGGATCACCCGCAGTCAGTCTTCTGTGAGACAGCATCTCTGATAATGCCTTAATTTGACAATTTTCACAGCCTCAGAACTGTAAGCTTTTAACCTAACAAATTCCTATTATAAAAGCCAACCAATTCTCTTATATTGCTGCCAGCAGCTTTTAGCAAACTAAAATATCATCAAACCAGTGTCTTCTCCAATGTTGAAAATGATTGTTATTCCCTAGGTAAGTGTAAGTGAAGTTGTTTTGCTTTTATATATTCAACCCCCAAATTCTCAATCAGTGCAGCAAGATGCTCTCACCATGAGTAGTAGCTAGGAATTGAGTGACACCAGTTCATGGAGGAGCAGCAGTTTCACATTTCTCATCACAAGCTCATTAGGGAGTTGGTGACTCAATTTCCTGCATGGTTTAACTAGTTCTTCCTCTTTCTCTCTAATTTTTATAGCTTTCCTATAGTTTAAATCACAATAGCTAAATGAACAGATGGATCACGTGTACTCTAATGTATATAATGTATGTTCTGTATGTATACCTATGTTCTAGCTTTCTCTGGTCCTTTGTACATACCCTGCATTTATAGTGTTGTATTTGTAATTTTTAAATAATTATTTATTTTCTTTTTTGTATGTACATTCATATGAGATCAAAGCCTGGGTAAAATAACAGATGGAGAAAATTATAGACAGTAAAGTTAGACATGCAAATAAATACATAGTAATAATCCAGATGATCTCTAATAAAGTGCAGGGTGCACATTATTTATTTTCTTCCAGGAACGCTGTGACTATAACAATTTGTTTAAAAATAAATGTAATTTTTCTATTATAAAACTTATATGAAGACTTTTTATCTAATCTTCAACTTAAGAGTCAATGTAACTAACAATAAAGGCATACAAATGTGAATGAGTCCATAATATCAGAGTACGAAAGAAAGGTCATCGCTGTATGAGAAATATAAAAATTGAAATATAGAAAGCAGATTGAAATGTATAAGGAAAGCAACACAGCAAAAGAAGCCACTACTCAAACGAGGCCTCCTGCACCTTGTGGTGGAAGAGGCAGTGCATCTTTTTTGCAGGACTTGCAAATAGCAAGTTCAGAGTTATCTTTCCTAGTGCAGAACAAATAGGTATTGTCTAAATTGATTTTTAAAAAGACATATGGGTTATGGGCATAACTAGAAAGGCCAAAGAAAATTTACTCTTACCAGGATACAACACCAGATGAGTGAAGAACATAGTTCTGAAATCTGATTTCCTGGATTTAAATCTGGATAGTCATTCCTTAGTTATACAAGTCTAATCAAGTCACTTGTCTCTCTAATCCTATTTCCTCACCTCTAAACAGTGACAAAAATGGAACCTTCCTCACAGGGTATTGTGGTAACATTATTGGTTAATGAATGAAAAATGCTTAGCCCAGTACCTGACATATAGAAACCAATCAGTAAGTGCTAGAAATGTTAGCTATTTTTAGTACCTCTAAGGAGTGGTTCTGTGTGTGGGTAGGAGTGAAAGAGTAAATCTTTACCAATACTTAAACACTATTTGATATATTTAATATACATGTTTACCCTAATAATGATTTACTGTTATGATATTTTAAAATAGGTTTGTTATAAATAAAGAAGTTTTGTAAACCCCAATAGTCCTGTGAAGTGACAAATAATTGAATATAAATGCAGGAATGTTGATTGATTGGGTGGCCATCATGAAGAGGTTAGGGTAAGTTAATTAAACCTGAGAGACTGGAAACATGAAATAACCATGATCAGAAATAGAATGTATAGGCTAGAGATCCAGTCCCAGGTGTTTAAAAGACTTGTGATATGTTGAGTCTAAGGAAATGTCTGCCTATGAGAAACATCCAACATTCATTTGACTCTTGAAGCAGGAGTTGTGTCTTACTCATTTTTAAATCCCCAACACCTAGTCCACTTACATGGAATATAGTAACACTCAACACATGTTGAATGAATGAATGGGTGGTTAGATACATGGGTGAGCAAATGGTGAATAGATAAATATTAATTGAAGTGTCAATTATATTAATATGACAGAGAAGTCATTAAAGTGTGTAAGCAAAGAGCAAGAAAATAAGTCTTAACAGGTATTCATATTTAAGGAAAAATAAGAATAAAAGAAGCCAGTAATAGAGACACCAGAGGTTTAGAAAGAAAACCAGAGATCATGTCATGGAAACATAGAAGAAGAGATTGAATTTATTAATAATATTAAAGTGCTTTTGCACTTTTTCTTCTCTTAAAAACATGGATGACTCCTGCCTTTAATAAGGCAAATTGAACAGAAAATTCCTGTGTACCCTAAAATACAAAAACATATTGCTAGAATAAAGACGAGGATACCTAAAATTCTATTTTAATAATAAAAATAATTAATTAATGGTGCCTGTATATTGTGTGCTTACCTATATATAGGGATCCAATAAATATTAATGGATTAAGTTAAACACCTTTGCCCATAGGTAATAAAATCACTTATTTCTCAAAAGATACATACATGCTCATTATAAGCATTTGGGAAAAATACAGAAATTTGGAAGGAGGAATAAATAATTGGTTTGACTGTAATATTTTGATTACTTTTGAGTTTCAATAGTTGTTATATTGCATTGATTTCTGGAGGAATTTTTACCCTAGAGATATTTTCATATCACTGAATGAATTTTCATTTGCAAAAGGCATGATCATTCCTAAGTTATATTAAGAAATATTTGTACAATTCTCAAGGGGCAGAGGCATTCAATTATTTTTGTTTTTGTGTTTTAAATAATTTTCATCTTACACAAACCATTTTGTTGATTTATGTACTTATTAGACAATAATACATAGATGCTAATTTGATATGTTGCCACAAATCACACGTGCAATTGCTTCTTTTACTATTCTAAATTAATGGTGGATTAATTTTTACCCTTTTAATATGCCTTCCACTGTTGAGTCTGTTAGTGTGCAGTAAGACACACTCTCTGAGCAGTCTTGTGGCAGTAACAGCTGGTAATATTCTCAGGACATGACATTGACTCTTCGCTGGCTATGCAATCAAACATGTTATTTTACTACTAATGATGCTCCTTAGGCTACAGTGATGTGAAATGGGTATTTTCAAAGTGAAGTTGCTAAGTAACATTAAGAAAATTGCTATGAAAGCAAAGTTAATGATCTTAGTTGGTACCATTTAGCTCAGGCATTTAAACTAATAGCAGCATCAGGTTGAATTTACTATAGCTCTGCAACTCCTCTTCTATGCTTTGTTAGAGACATCTTCATTCTCCAAACAATAACAGTTAGTGCATTCAGTTTTCCAATTGCTTAACAAAATTAGCAAATTAATACACAACAAATTGTAGAATGGTTATTATTCCCATTTTACTTTTAGTAAAATAACAAGCAAATAATGTGATTTGGTGACAAAATAAGAAATTAGATTAAGAGAATGGGCCAAAACTCTGAAATGTATTGATTTAGCAAGACAGCATCCCAAGTTCTGCCTCAAATATCATAAATATATTTGATTTTGAGTACTTATTACTCAAAAAATACTTAATGTATTTTCTTACTATCCTAGATTTTATCTTTCAGTATTAACACAAAATGCAGAATTCCCATGTTAGAAATGGATGTCCCAGACTGTCTAACCAGATCCAGATTCTCTAATGTGGCTCTTTTATTGTTGCTGTGTGGAAAATTACAAATATAAACGTATATGTATGTGAATGTTTCTTTTGGTCTTGGAATTGTGGGAAATGGCCACATTCTTCGGAAAAAGAGCTTCCATCAGTTGGGACCTTCAGCTTTCTGCAGGGTTTATTGGGGTTGGTGAGAACCAGCCTAATGAACAGTCTATTCTTTGTCTAATATCTGAAAAAGAAGAGAGGGAAGTGGTGGGATTACAAATGTGTTGTGAAAGACTAGTCTGGCTTCTCTCAGGATTGAGGGGAATGCTTTCCGAAAAGTCAAGTGCACGGATGGTGGGGCTGGAAGCCTGCTGAGCCACAGAACCTACAGATCACCCTGATGCAGAGAGTACTGGGAGAACATTCCGGAAATTTCTGTCTAAAGTGGTTGTCTTTATTTAGACCTCCTCTCCAATTAAGGAGAGAGTAGCCAAACACTTTCATGTATCTCCTGAAGTTTAGGGGCATCTTTTAGACTAGAGTCTTCTAAATGCATGAGTCTTTGGTGTGGTGTGTGGAAGCAGAGCTTGAAAAAATGATGATAAGTTTTACTTGGGTAGAATACAGGGCAACCTTCTGTCCATGTCTCAGTTCTCCACAGACCTTAAAGAGGGCAAAAAACCACCCTCCCCGTAAAGTTGTACAATCCAGTGACAATGTGAGACTGAGTTTAGTAGAAGGTCATGAGCTCTGGGACTTCCAGGATGACACACCCTGAGAAGGATTGTGGTGTATGTTCCTGGCAGGGACAAATGGAGACAAAGAACCCTCCATCAGAGGAGGAAATTCAGCAATGTTGCATTTGGGGTGAGGGGAGAGTCACATCACTGTTTGCAAGGCCACCGCATCAGCATTAGTAGAAATAGACATAAGATTCAGGTGAGGAATAGCTCCCCAACTCTGACATAAAGAAGACACAGCATCCCTCTCTCTCTCCTGGCAGGTCTCAAACACTGATGGAGCTAACAACTGAATGAAGTGGGTTAGAAATACCACACTTCAGACAGACAGAGTCACTTCTGGGAAGGAGCAAGAGGCATGTTTTGACTCAAATTTGCCTTTGAAGTTTTTAATATGAGCAGGATTGAAGCTTACATTTAGAAAAGAAATTGTGCTTTTAACCAAAAGTAAGAGCAATGTTATGAAGTCAGTTAAAGATGTTATTTAAGCACTTCTTACAGAGAGAGAAAGGGAGATTTTACAGTGTACAAATGAAGGGAAGGAGTGGAAAACTGTCAAGACATTTCTTGCTTATCCTCCCAAATTTGGGACTTCTCCCTAAATTGGTTCCATTCTATTTGTGCGTGGTTATTGCACTTTCACAGTAAGAATGAAAAGTAATGTCAATTGGTGAAAGTGCAATTTCCATCAGAATGTTGCCCTAATGACTTGCCCTTAGACAAATAATTAAAATCATACTATGTTTATATGATATATTGAATCTATTCTGGCTTAAAATGTGTGAAGCAAAAATAATTTTCTGCTGGACAGTGAAGACCTTAGCCAGGAAACAATATTTTGAGTCATAAAGTATTCTCATTGGTTATCTCTCTAAATGTATCAATTAAATAAAGGGACAGACTCTTAACATTTATTATATACCACCTATTGATCAAAGAGTTTATGGGCATAATTTTAAAGGAGAAATTATGATTCGGCAGTCCCAAATTCACTCTTCATTGTGGAAACACTCATTTAACATTGGCCAATTCACATAGAGGGTGATGGCAGAATTAGGATTAAATCTGAAATTCTTATTGCAATGATTCACCCCTTTTCACTATACAAAGTATTCTAGCAGGAAAGTACCATTTAAGAGAGATGGTATATTATGAAAGGAAGAAAAGTTACTTGTTATGAGCAGAAAAAGCAATAACAATGCTTAACAGTTCCTAAATTGCCAAAAAACAAAAAAACAAAACAAAACAAAAAACAAACCCAAAAACAGAAATACAGCTTGGCCTTTGCTGCAGTCTAATGAAGGATGTGGCTTCTGTCTTATTGTTATGAAAGCTCAGATCTGTTTTCCTGCAGAGGTGATTGTTCCCTTGATGACCAAGGTGGCAGTCTTATTGATTTTTATGACTAAATGAGCTGCTGCAGCTTATATGCATAACTAGTTTTAAGTGCTTCCCTGAGTGAAATTGACAGTTCATTTTATTTGGCTTGCACAGTATTCCTGTCCTTTGCTTTACTCATTTTATAAGCAACGTGAGAAGTTATCTACTATTTACATTAGGCAGGCAATGTTTACTGTCAGAGAAGAGGGGAGAGGAGGCTCTGTAAAGGGGTAGGAAGGTGGGGTGATGGCAATAGGCATATGCTTTCTCCAGGCAAGAGTCCCGTGGATTAATTGCTTTCCCTCTCTGTGGTGGTTTGAAACTGTATGTACACCAGAAAACTATGTTCTTTTAAGTTAATCCATTCCTGTGGGTATGGACCCACTGTAAGTAGGATCTTTTGATGAGGCTATTTAAGGTGTAACCCACCTCATTCAGGGTGGGTCTTAATACTCTAACTGGCATCCTTTATAAATGGTATAAATATGGAGAGAGGGAAAGAGAGAGAGAAAGAGAGAGAGAGACAGAGAGAGAGACAGAGAGAGACAGAGAGAGAGAGAGAGAGAGAGAGAGAAGGCCAAGGAAGCAAGAAACTGAAAGCAAGAAAACCTGGAAGAGAAGGGAGAGACCAGCAGACACCACCATGTGCCTTGCCATGAGACAGGAGAGAAAGCATCACCTGATGATGCCTTGATTTGGACATTTTTCTCAGCCTTGAAACTGAGATTGTAAGCTAATAAATTCCCACTGTTAAAAGCCAACCCATTTTATGGTATCTGCTTTCAGTAACAAAGCAAACTAAAATACTCTCCTATCTCTCTTCCTATTTCTCTAAATATTTCTGGTAACTTGCCTTTTCTCCTGTTCACCACACAAAAGCTGAAATTGAAACAAAATGGATGAAAGCTTTAGCTCAATCTGCTGAGTTTACTTGCCCACAAAATTATTTCTGGACCATTAGACTAAAGTACTGTTGCTCTTATCTAAATCTTAACATTATGCATCAGACTAAATGTGATATTTTAAGACAAAATTGATCATCCCTCATTATAAACCTGGCCTTACCTAATACATATTTTATACAATTATGAATACCATCATTTTAGTGATGTGGTCTTTACCCTTCCACTATCCTTCAGCTCTCTATTAAAGTTACTTCCCAAATGTGTAATACTGGTAGCTTATTCTTAAATGAATGCTGTATTGACATCATCCATCAACTTGCCTTTTATCCACATAGGACATGCTTGCACAGACATTACAGAGGCAAGGGGCAGGACTTATATTTCTCACGCTTCTTACTAAGGACATCTAAGCTCTAGTATTTTGAGACACTTGGTTCCTTTTGGTCCAGAATGGTGATTCTGAAGATCTGTCCTGGGTTTGGGGGTTGAAGGCTGGGGGTTGAGCCTGCTGGATTCTGATTCAACCAGAACTGCTCTCCTCCTTTTCTGTCTTACTTTGACTCTCACACAGGCAATTATATATGTAAAAGAGCTGCTCAAAACCCAACAGGAACAACAACGATAATGTACTGGTTTAGAAATATGCTGGATATATGCAATCCCCAATTTATGTTCAGACAATGAAGCAAAAGTTTATTTCTCCTTCAGTTGTGGGGATCTCCATGCATTTTTATCAAACACAATTTAATACCTGCTAGTTCATCCCTAAGTTACCCATCAGAATGTACTAAATACACAACGTACCCAAACTGTATGCTTTTAATATTAACATGAATAGACTGTCTTGTCTGTCCATTTATTTTTTAGGCTAAATAATATTCCATGATATGGGCATATCGCGTTTTGTTTATTCATTCATCAATTGATAGACACTTGGGTTGTTTCCACCTTTTGGCTTTTATGAAGAATGTTGCTATGAACATTAGTGTAAAAGTTTTTGTATCAACCTAGGTTGTCATTTCTCTTGGGTGTACACCTAGGAGTAGAATTGCTGGGTCATATGGTTATTCTATGTTAAACATTTTGAGGACCCACCAGAGAGATCTGGATCCTTTCTTATTCCTTAAGTAAGTTATCCCTTATTTCTTCTATATTTAGGAAAATCATATAATTTATTATCTAAAACAATATATTTTTGATTAAAAAGAGTCATTGATATTATGCAGCAACAATAGAAGTCAACTTAAATTTTTAGGGCAAATTAGGATATAATGCCATTTTACTAAAGCCTCAACAACATCCTCTCTACTGGATGCCTCTTAGCAGTATTCAAATATGATTCTTCCAGTATCGTCCATTTTAAAATGTTCCTTCCAAAATATTACCTCCTTCAATATCATTATCAAACTCTTCTTCACAGCCATGTATCTTGAGAGAGCTGTCTATATTTTCTTTCTTCATATCTTCTCCTGTAATTTATGCCTAAATATGGCTTTGATATCCACCCTTCCATTTCAATATGTCTTAAAAATTCCCCAATATCCTCCTTGGTACTAAATCTAAGAGGTTTTTACAGCTGTCGTAGTACTTGAGCTCTCAAGAATGTTCACAATTGTCTCATCTTCCTTGATAGGACTCAAAGTCCCTCAAAGCATTCTACTAGACTTGTTCTCATCACCTAGACCCTTCTGCATTGTCTGCTCCCATCTCTTATATTACTTACCCTCTTTTATTATTATTTCTACATTCTTGTTTTCACTTGAGACCTTTCATCTGAGTATCAGGCCCATATGTCTATTTGAATAGTCAGCATCCTGACTAAGATATATCACAGAAACTTCAAATTCAATATTTCAAAACCCAACTATGATCTTTCTCACAAAATCTGATCCTCTGCCAGTGTTCTCTCCCACTAAGCGGTACATCCATCCATCCAGTCATAGAAGCTAGAAATTTGGGAATCTTTCTTAAACTTCTTCCTTACTCCCCATGTCCAATTAACCACCAGATACTTATAATTCTACTTTCTAGATATCTTTCACACCTATTAACTTTTCTCCAGATATACCACTACTCCCTTAATTTAGCTTCCACTTGGACCACATCAGTTATTTTCTAACTATTCTTTCACAACCATTCCAGGCTTCCTCCAATTCACTTTTCTCTCTGGAATGTAAGAATTCTTTACAGGTCAAACTTTTGTTTAAAATCATTTAATTAATTTGAATTGTTGGTAGGATATTTTTTTTTTAAATTATGAGCATGTTATTAAAGGGCATATATGATCCCACTCCTGCCTTGCTCCTCAGAATCATCTTCCTCCTCTCTCCCTATCATTCTCCACATCCCAGACTCACTATTTTTCTTTCAGTTCTTTGAACAAGATGTACTCAGTCTAATCTTAGGGCTTGTTTAAATAATCTCTTCTCTGTCTCAGTATCCCCCCATTTAGACAGGCACCCTGACTTATTTTTAAGTTCTTAGCCTAAAAATTACATGCTCAAAAAATCTAGCCCTGAGTAGATCAATTTCCCCTTATATGCTTTCAAAGTACCCTGTACTTCCCCTTCACAGAGTTTTTCACATTTTAATTAGATAATAACTTATATAGTAAGTAGTTTACTATCTGTCTCTGCAATAAAATGTGAAATTAAAAAGGAAAGAGCCCATGGTGGTCATTACTACAGCTTTCTCAGGGACTAGTGTACTATATGACCCAATAAATTGAACTCAAGATATATTTTTGAATTAATGAGTGATGCTCCAATTTACTTCACTAATAATTTGCATTGGCTTATAAATCCAATTTATAGAATAAAATAGGAGAATTTAGAAACAAAGGAAGTCAGGACCAGGAAAAATTCACAAAAATGGAAGATCTTAGTAAATGATGATCTTATCCTTAGTTAGAACACATTATCAAATTATTTAATGTTTCTTAAAAGTAAGGAACCCAAAACATTCCTCTTACTATTTAATCTCTCAAATGAACCTCATTTGGGCCTCCCTTCTGAAAATCCTACTCTTGCAGAGGTACGCACACATAGATTTACTTCATATCCTTTACCTTAACACAGACTGCTTATCTGTGTTCTCTGTTTTCACCTGAGCCCGCAGCTCACTTTTAGCTATAGTTATCACCACTGCAGTCCTTGATAAAATCATTCTTTTTCTCTCTACATTTCATCCTTCCTCTTGGCTAATCTTATAGATTCTTACCTTACCCACCTTCCCCTCACCCATTTCACCAATTCTTGCTAATACTCCATTTACAAAAATGAATAGTAAACAAGGAATATTCCCGATTAAACAGATATATAATAAGCCAAGCTGAGTTTTATCAAATGTACACATTATTCTTATGATATCAACTGAGTTGAGCTGAAAACATTAAGTAGGAAACATGACTGCTTGCAATGTCTGGCCAATAAATAAGCTTGATTTACTTACTTCATTCTGGACTAAGTTGGCATGACAGTCCACCCAATTTCAACCCTAATTACAGAGAACACTTAAATTTCTGTGTTGCTTGATTCCTAAGCACTGTTAAGGAGCTGAAAAACCAATACTCTGTGTAACATGACTTAGAGGCAACTCTAGGTAGAAGGAACAACACTGGATTTAGAATCAAGAGACAAATTTAATCAAGGCTCAACCACCCACCAAGTCTAACCTGACCTTAAACAAGTCACTTGAATTTCCTTCATCTCAGTTGTCCTTGTCTATAAAATGGAAATACAAGTACCTATTTCAGTGGGATGCTTTCAGAACTTAAAGTGGCAATGTAACTAAAGCATTTAGAACATAGTAAGGGCTCTATAATTGTTAGTTTGTTGCAAATTATAATTTTGCATTCTTTATTTATCTTAATCTATGTACTAATGAAGACATTTGGTAGGTTGGACAGGCTTCTTTATATTTCTTAACAGCCAACATTCTGAAGTTTGTATTTTCAATTTGGAAAAGGTTTTAGCAAAATAATGTACTAACGAACAAAAAAACTATCTATGAATTTATATACCTATATGTAGCAGTTTGGCATTCTAAAAATAGATATTGAATTGTTTTAAACTGGTCTTTTCCTCTGGGCATATTAGAGTGTATTGGATTCTGAGGTTTCACTTTAACTTGATTAAATAATGATTACAGCTTTGAATGGGTCATGTCAGTAGGACATTGAGTCCCCCTTGGTGGGCGGGGACTCACAAACAGCACTGCAAAGAAGGGAGGTGGGAATTTTGACCTGGAGCCGGGGAAGTGAACACACAGGGAAAGAACACAGAGGAATAGAGACGGCTCCTTAGACACAGCAGAAGCCCTGGGGAGACAGACAGAGCTGTTTGCCGGATAGTCTACAGCTGGCCTTGTGGCCAGAGCACAGCAGGTGAGCCTGGAGAGAAACAGAGCCCTGGAAAGAGAGGGACCCAAGAAGCCTGAACTCTTGGCAGACGTCAGCAACCATCTTCCCCCAACACGTGGCAATAGACTTTGGTGAGGGAAGTAATTTATGCTTTATGACCTGGTAACTGTAAGCTTCTACCCCAAATAAATTCCCCTTTATAAAAGCCAACAGATTTCTGGTATTTTGCATCAGCACCCCATTGGCTGACTAATACACTACATAAACATTTATTAACTGTGAAGTTTGGGAGAGAGGTAAAACTCAATTATTTAATGCAGGGGTCAGCAAACTTTGTAGACCATGTGGTCTCTGTCTTAACTCTCATTTCTCCCATGGTAGTGCAAAACCAGCTATAAACAAGTAAACCAATGAACATAGCTCTGTTGTATAAAAATTTATTTATGGATACAGGAATTTTAATGTCATAAAACTTTCACATGCCATTGTGTGAATTTTTCAGCCATTTAGAAATAAAAAAAAAATTCTTAGCACATAAGCTATGGAAAAACAGTGGCAGGCTTGAATTGGCCAATGGACAGTATTTTCCCATAGGGCACACTGTATCATTTACTGCCTTGAACAACGTTGACACTCAATAAATATTTGTTAATTGATTGAATGAATGAGTAAAATTAATTTTTCCCCAAGCTTTTTATGATAGCAATTTCTAGCAATACAAGTTTTTAAATGTCCCTTGGCATTTCCTCACTGACTGGAGGAAGACTGGGAATTTCAAAAGGTGAATTTTGACTAAATGATTATTTTTCCAAAGTAATGTGATAATTTAAATTATGGAATCAAGAGAACTATGTGTCAAAAGTTTAATAATCAGGAGTGTTCATGAGGGCACGTATGTATTTTCTGTGTAAGTAGAGTATATGCAATTTTACATACTAAAATCATAACTATTTTATAAATACATATTAAAGCTCTATCTTGATATCAATATACAGCTGATTTACATATAAATTTATATAAATTGTTATGTACATATAAATTATTTGAGTATGGTACTTAAACAGATGTTTAATCAGGGCAGCTAAGTGGTAATGACACTAATTAACCACAAACTGAAAACACATTCACCTTAGAAAGACTAACACTATTAAATGCTGAGATTAATTGACTTTATTTTTTTTAAAAATGCACACACGTTGCAACATAATTATCTTAAGACAATGTCAAGTGTCCTGTTCAAATTATGTTTGTACTCAGTATACATAAGGTCCAAACCATTTACCATAAATCACAATTCCCATTTGGTAATGGAAGGGCACAATCATATTTACATAGCGTAATTTCTCAGAAAAATACTAGAATAAATTTATGTGGTTAATTGTTAAATGTTTATATGTAAGATTACCTGTAAATATTTTGGAATGGATATTTTATACTATAGACCAATTGGCCATAATAAATTTTATACAAAACTTAGCATGCTCTCCCTATCTCAAGAAATTTTTTGGTAGGCAAAGGTAGAATCTGCTCAGCTGTCAGAATTGTAGCACATCTTTAAAAAACTGAGAAGCAGAAGAAAGTAACTCAAACTTATTACACAATGGTATATTTGTTTCCTAACTGCTAAAGTAAATACTATACAATGGTTTGGCTTAATAGCAGGAATTTATTGGATCATGGTTTCAGAGACTAGAAGGCTTGCTTCCTCCTGGGGTCAGTATCTTCTGGGTGGCCAACAATCTTTGAAGTTCCTTGGATTTCCTGTGACATAGCAGAGCACATGGCATGGGTTCTGTTGACTTCCAGCACCTGGCTGCTTCCCATGCTTTCTCTTTCTTGGCCTTCTCTATAAGACCTCCAGTAACAGGATTAAGACCCACCCTGATTCAGTTGGGCCCCACCTTAACTGAAGTAGCCTCATCAAACGGTCCTATTTACAAAAGGGTTCACACCCACTCGGAAGGATGAAGATTTAAACACGTTTTTCTAGGGAACATACCTCCAAGCCACCAGGAATGGAGTTATTGCTGTGAGAGTTATTCAAATAGTATTAGCAAAAATCATTATTTAGAAGTTTCAGATTTATTGTTATAGTTGAATGCATAAGAACAATTTAACCCAGTTTTTCATTCAAGTTAATTAACCCAGTTTTTATGCTATTTGCAACAAAAATTTTACTAACATTTTTGGCATTCATTTCATCTTACTACAGTTCTCAATCATAGTTATTTTGTGTTTCTGTGGTTACAGCTTAAAAGCTCAGAAAACCCAATACTTCTTTCTTCTTTGAAAAGGAAAACTGCATTAAGCTAATGGGTTAATAAAAAGGACTAACTTGAATAATGCTTTGAAAATATTTAAATGATAATATCTGAGTCATACCCAGCATAGTAAGTTGGGCTTGGAAGGTTATGTGACTGATTAATTTGTGTACATTAGTGATTGAAAGGTTTACATTTTAGATTACGGAATCTTGGTATTGCAGGAGATCAATGCTCATCTGTTCCCACGGTCGGTGCCAACTCTGTAGTAAAGAAACCTGCAATGTAGAGATTCTGATTGTTAGAAGGATGTTCTTCTTTATATTCAGGTCAAATAAATGTTTCCCTCTAACTGTGATCAATTGGTGCTTAGTTTGGCCTCAATAATAAACTGCAATACTCTGTAAAATAATCAACTATTACAGAAACATTGCTTTTACTCAATAATATATGAGTAAATCATTATCATAACATATTAAAATAATATGAAATATAGAGAGTAAAATGAGAAAGTCTCTCTTAATATATATTATACACACATACACTCTCAACTTAAGAAGCTCAAAATGCAAACATCTTGTTTATTATTCCAATTAGTTCACTATGCATTTACATATATAAATATATGTGTATGTTTGTATATATGTTTATGTGTGTGTATATATGTTATACTTATATACATATCTTTTATTTCTATATAACTAGGAGTATACTTTATGGATTATTCCTGTTCTATATTTATTCCTGTTTTAGTTCCCTAGGCTGCTTAAGCAAATACCATGCAATGATTCACCTTAAACAATGGGAATTTATTCACAGTTTGAGGCTGGGAAAAAGTCCAAATCAAAGCATCGTCAAGGTGATGCTTTTTCCCCAGACTGTGGCTGCTGACGATCCTTGGCTTTTCTGTCACATGGCAAGGCACTTGATAGCATTTCCTGGTCTCTCCTTTCTCTTCTGTGTTTTGTTGATTACAGCTTCTTACTTCCTGTGGCTTTCTCTCTGTCTGAATTTCATTCTCTTATAAAGGACTCCAGTAATAGGACTAAGACCCATCCTGATTGAGTGGGGTCACACCTTAACTGAAGTAGCCGCATCAAAAGGCTCTACTTACAATTGGTTCACACTCACAGGAATGGATTAAATTTAAGAACATGTTTTTTGGGGTAAATACCACTTCAAACTATCATATCTTTTTTTTTTTTTGGATAGCAGATGAATCCTTTATTTTTGTAACTGGTTAGGTTATGGTTGATATTTGTACCTTCTTTCTTTCACCACTCAGTCCATGTTCCCTTCACTGCCCAGTTGATTAGTGTTCTTTCCCTGTGCAGAGACCCAATCCTTCATTCATGAACATGACGAGTCCTTAACAGTTCTACCTTTGTTAGGTAGCAATGGTCTTTCATTGATTTTTTTTTTTTTAATCTTTTTTTTTTCCTTAACTTTATTTGT
>JAQZBX010003381.1:0-59841 GCA_029593785.1 Cabassous unicinctus
TTTTTTTAAAAAAAAAAAAAAAGATATTTCAGATGACTTAGCAGTTAATTTAATTAACTTTCATCCCCCTAAAAAGATCTGTAATAAAATTAGCCCTCCAAGAGAGAAAGAGCAGGTTCCCATTACAGTAAATGGTACCACCATCCACCCAACAGTCTGAGCTAAATATCCAGTTGTCAGCCTTGAGATTCCCCCCTGATCTCACTCCCCATACGTTACAAGTCCTAGCCGTTTTATCTCCAGAATATATCCTGAATCCATTCAGTATTTTTCTTTCTCCATTAGATAAGTCTAAGTCACCATGACTTTCACCTGGACTCTCAAAATAGCACCCTGACTGGTTTTCCTGCTTCTACTCTTGGCCTCCTCCCGTCTGTTGTCTACAAAGCAGCCAGAGGGCTCTTTTAAAATATAAATCAGATCGGGCTCTAAACCTTTCAATGACTTCCAGTTGCATTTAGAATAAAATCCAAACTTCTAACCACTGTTAGATACACTGATGTCCAAAAAGGGGGAAAATACATACAGAGAATTTGAAAAAGAAGAAAGAAAAGAACCGGCAAGAAATGGGGAAAGAAGTGACCAAAGTTGATGGCTGCAGTGTGACAGGGTCATACAGACCAGGCAGAGAATGCAGAAAGCGAGCCAGGTAGAGAGATTCAGGGCCTGTAATCTGATGTTAGCCTGCAGTAATAAACTGTCATCTATAGGGTTAATATCTCTGACTCGCTCCCTGCAATACTTCACCCAGTGGCCTTATTTTCATACCAGATAGTTGTGTACAACTTAATTCATTTTTTATCAAAAGTTTTTTAAGGGGGATTTGTATATCAGGTAAGGAATTGGTCTTTCCCCAAGATCTATTCCAACGGTATGGTAGTGGAGGCACAGAGGAAAAGCTGGTTTATTGAATGCCTTTGTGTACTTACAGATATTATTACATTTGATCTGTACAACGCCCCTTGGAGGTAGATTTTATTATGCCTATTTTACAGATGAGACTTAGAGAAGTTAAAGTAACCCAAATTTCCACAGGAAGTAAATGATGGAACCTAAATTGGAGCCCAGGCTTTTTTGACCTTAAAACCCATACTCTTTTTATTGTACCATGTTGCTTATTAGAACCTTAATGAGAGAACAAATTTAAAATTCTGTAAACAGGAATGTTCGTTGATTCTCAGATATAAATGCACTAGGGAAGTGAAGCATTTAAAGGAACCCTGTGGTGAATCTGGATATAAAGCCAGGAATTCTTTTTGTAATTGCACAGTTTGTCTGTATTTGTGTCAGTTTTAATGTTTTATGTCTAGCTTTCTTAAAGCAACATACACCTGTCCTGAGCTATCCTATAGAAAAGAGAAGCCCATATGTTTTTAGATGGAATAAGGTTTTTAACATTCTTCTTACCTGAAATGTTTTTCAAAGGCTAAAGTAAGCTAAAGAATCTTCTAGCTGAAGGGTTGAAAGGAAACAGAGTCCTGCTTCATGTGTAATTGTAGACAGAAAATCCAGTAACCTTTCTTCTGTGAAAATAGAGTTTGTAAGCCAGGGGCACAGATGTTTATTTTCCTTATACTGAAGCAGGTAATCCTTTAATAATAGTAATAATAATAATAATAATAATAATAATAAAAGGTAAATGGGACTGTTTGGATGTCCTTTGTGAAAAAGGAGTAATTTCTACAGAAAGCTGCTCCCTCTTTTGAGAGAATAAATAATCATGCTGATGCACTTTTGTTTGGGGGCTAAGGAAATAAGGACGAATGACCCAGTGGGAAAATGATATAGTAAATTAAGGCTGCTGTGGTGTTTAAATGTATGACTCAGAAGTGCCTCAGGCAAGAAGTTCCAAGGTAAATATGCCTCCTTGCCGTCTCTCTCTGCCTCTTTATCTTGTTTCCTCTTACCTGATCCTCCCGGTCTTGAGTGCTCTGAGGCTCCTGATGGATCTTTTTGAGTATAGAGTGAAACACATTAAAGATGGCATTGCAGTCAACTATTTTATCCAGAAAGCCTGGAAATTTAGAGAATTTATGTCAAGCAAAAATCTTTTGGAACCACTTCAGAGACCCAATTATTTTAGAAGGGTGTTATGCATTCTTGCAACTGCCACATCAGAAAAACTTGAAATATATCATTCGCCAAAACTACATTTGACTAGCATTTACTCTTCCTGCTAGTCACTAATCTTTCAGAAATTCCTTTTCCATCACAAAAACTATTCATTCATTCTATCTGGGCCAGTTAAAGCATAGATTAGATTAAAGAAAAAGCAGAATGAAAAGAAGAGAAAAGATGTATCTTTGCAAGAGGACTTGTGGTGATATGGGAGGCACCTGCAACCTGGACTTGGAAGACTTTTCCCTGGGTCCACTAGGGACTAATTTTAGAACACCATTAATTTAATAATACTTTTCCAGGAAAAAAGAAAACGAAATGCTACTACGTTAAATTTTCATATTGATCGTAAGCTGCATCCTGATTTTAGAAATGTTAAAAAATATGCATCTTAGAATTAAGAATCTCTGGTAGCTATATGTATGATCATGTACTTACCTCTCTGAGCTTCCATTTCTTTAGCTCTAGCATGAAAATGGTTGAGGGAAGAATAATCAAGGGTACTGGGTGATAGAGCAATGTAGGCTCTAAAACTCCGTATAGCTTTACGATGCCCTGTTTGGTTCAACAGTCATCATTGAATGCTTCCTACTCTGTGCCAGCCACTGTCCTAGAAATCAGGTGGAAAGCCCATTGAGAACACTGATTCATGATAAGAGGTAATAAAATACGGTAAATGTATGATTAGAGGTATATAAACTACAAAGTGGCACAGATAAGGCAATACTTTAAAAATGCTGGGTGGGACAGGGGAGTCAAAAAAGTAAAAAATCACTTCTGGAGTAAGTGATTTCCATGACGGCTTTTTGAAGATTCATTAGAACTTTGCCAAATGAGTAAGCAGGAACATTCCAGGCAGAGAGAACAAAATGTTCTGAGGTGTGGTAACAGAACATAAGTTCAAAATTATTGGAGCAGGAAAGGGACAGAGGGCAAGCTGCAGATGATAAAGGAGCCAGCTCTCTGGAGGCCTGACACTGTACTCAAAACTAGAAGAGGATCAAGAGAGCAGAGTGGTAAGCAAGAACAAAAGATTACAAAACAAAGTAATGGGAAGCAGTGTCCCAGGCAAGGAGATTAGAGCATTAGAAACCCATCAAAGAGAAGGATCAGATGTAGGGCATTCCAGGGAAAGACTTTAAAAAAAAAATCCTAAATTTGCTTAAAGAGTTAAAGGAAAACATGGCAAAGAACTAAAGGAAATCAGGAAACCGATAGATGGACACAAAGAGAATATTAATAGAGAGATGAAAATTATGAAAGGAATCAAACAGAGCTAAAGGCCATAGTAACAGAAACTAATAATTCCTTAGAGGAGTTCAACAGCTGGTTGGAATTGGCAGAAGAAAGAATCAATGGACTTGAAGGTAAGTGAAATCATCCAGTCTGAGGAACAGAAAGAGGAAAGACTGGCATAAAGTGAAGCCTTAACCTGTGGGACACCATAAAGCATGTAAATATATGCATTGCGGGAATCCCAGAAGAAGAGAGAAAGGGCAGAGAATATTCAAAGAAATAATGGCTGAATACTTCCCAAATTTAACAAAAGACATGAACCCTGAAGCATTTCACTCATGCTTAATAAACTCCAAACAGGATAAACATAAGTAGACCCACACCACACCGTGTTATAATCTAACTGTTGAATGCCGAAGGTAGAATTCTTAATGTCTGGAGAGAAGCAGAGTGTCACATTTAACGGACCCTCAATAAGATTAAATGCACATTTCTCATCAGAAACCACGGAGGCAAGAAGGCAGTGGGATGACATATTTAAAGTGCTATAGCAAAAAAAAAAAAAAAAGCCAACCAAGAATTCTATAATGAGGGCAGGATTAAGATATTCCCAAATAAACAAAAGCTGAAGGATTTCATCACCACTAGACGAGGCCTACATGAGATGCTAAAGAGAGTTCTGCAGGTTGAAAGGAAAGGACACTAGACAATTGACTGAAACCGCATGAAGAAGTAAAGATCTCTGGTAAAGAAAATGGCATGAGTAATTAGAAATATCAGCACTATTGCATTTTTTTATTTATAACTGAACTTTTTCACTTCCTACAGGATCTAAAAGGCAAAATGCATAAAATATAATGATATATCAATGGTTTGGGACATGTAATGTATAAATATGTAATTTGTGACAAGAACTACCTAAAGGTGTTCAGACAGAAGGGAATAGAAACATAGTTTATGTATACTGTTAAAGTTAAGTTGATATCAAAGCAAGTTAGATTGTTACAGCTTTAGAATGTTAAATTTAAGCCCTGTGGTAACCACAAAGAACATATCAGAAAATAGGCAAGCTCATAGAGAAAGAAATTAGAGTACAGGTTTCTAGAGGTGGGGGAAAAGGGGGAGTTAATGAAAAATGAGTATAGGGTTTCTGTTTGGGGTAAAGGGAAAGTTCTAGTAATGGATGGTGGTGAGGGTACTGCAACATTGTGAATGTGATTAATCCCACTGAAAGTTATGCTTGGGAGGGGTTAGGATGGGATGATTTATGTTGCATATATCTTTCCACAATTAAAAAAAGAAAGAAAAAGAAACGAAAGAGATAGTGACAGTTAAATGCAATACATGATATTGGATGGGATCTAAGAATGGAGGAGAAAAGGCTCAAAAGGACTTAGGACATTTTAAAATTTGGAGTATAGAATATAAGCTTTATATCATTGTTTTGAATTTCTTGAACTTGATTCCTGCACTTAAGCTGACTACGTCATTGACTATTCTTACTGGTAGGAAATACACATGGAGGTATTATGTGTTCAAGGAATATGATGTATGCAACCTGCTTGCTTCTTTGTATGGGGTTTTTATTATTTTTGCAGCTTTTCTGCAGGTTTGAAATTATTTCAAAATAAAGGTGTTTTTTTTTTTTTTTTTTAAAAAAAAAAACCTAGAAGACATGTATTCATATATTGAGGACCTGTTGTGTAGCCAGGCACTCAGTAGGCACTAGGGATTTTGTAGAGACCAAGAAATGGTCTTTACTCTTTATTCTGCTGTTTAGTTAGGGAGAGAAACAGGCAATTACAGTACAGTGCATGTGATCAGTGGAAGTATGGGGCACATTTAGGGAAGGGGAGAGACTTAGTTCAGTTTGAGGGACTCAGGGAGAACCATCTTGAGCAACTGATCTTGGCTGAGATTGGAAGTTGAGGAGAAACTGGCCAGGTGAAGAGGGAAGGAAAAGAGGTTCATGCTGAGGAAATAAAGTGAGGGAAAGCAGTGCTTTTTAAAAACTGCACATAGCTAAGTATAATAAAGCAGAGTAGGAATTGGGAGGGTAAGGCACAGTGAAGCTGAAGTGGTCATTTGAGGCCAGGTCATGTTTGTAAGCTATGTTGAATTTGAACTTTATTGCGATGGCAGAGGGGAGGCATTGAAAGGAAAACAATATAGTCAGAATTTCCTTTTAAAAAAACAAACCATCTACTTTGTAAAAATGGATTAGGGGCCACAAAACAGGAGACAGAGAGGTCAGTAAGGAGGCTGTTGAGGGCATCTGTTCAACAGATGATGAAGCCCTTATCTAAGGCATAGAGAGAAATGGTTGATGCTCAGTTCAAGATACCACAGTTAAGTCTTATTTCTTTTACTAAAGCTGAATGTGCCATTTGGGGGAGAATTGAAATCGCTTGGAGCTGTCACTAGCCCTTCTGGAGTTAATATCAAAACAAGGTGGTGGTAAAAGACAGGCTTTTAAAGATATTTTTTATGCATCTCCGATAGACCTGGAAGAGTTAATGTCTGCGGCTAAGGTTTCCACTACAGATGTAAGAAAAAAAGGTCCTCATGCTTTCTGTCTGTATGGTTGTGGCATCCAAGATTGAATGGGGGAATACAGGAAAAAAATAAAAATAAATACAATAAAATAAAGGTTTTTAAAAAAATAAAATACACATTGAAAAAAATTCAAACATTATGGAAGTATATGAAGTAAAAAGTAAAAGCTTCCTCTAAGATTCTTTGGTGTAAATACTTTGGTTTTTATAATTTGTTTGATTTTCGTTTTTCAATTTGCATACAGATATACATGTGGGCTATATGTTGAATGTAGGGCAGGGTCTCTGTCAATTTTTTTTATTATTACTTTACACCCAGTGCCTAGCAGGGTGCCTTTCAAATAGAGGACACTCAATAAATGTTTATTAAATGAATTCATGAATGATATACATGCATAAAGGATTTTTTAAGTGATATTATACACTATATACCGTTCTGCATTTGCTTTTTTC
This sequence comes from Cabassous unicinctus, assembly GCA_029593785.1. Lineage (NCBI taxonomy): Eukaryota > Metazoa > Chordata > Mammalia > Cingulata > Chlamyphoridae > Cabassous > Cabassous unicinctus. Next base: position 6,363 of record JAQZBX010003381.1, read on the forward strand.
ACTCAATATGTTACATTCTTCTATATTCAAGTGACCGCTGCATTTTTACCTTCCTAGTTAAATTTATTCACATTTGTTCATTGCATATTTGTTCTATATTTTTTAACTATGAAGTTGCTTGTCACAAAGGTTGCTTATTTAAAATGTTGAAAAAAACAAATTGCCCTTCAAAATGTTTATATTCATTCTTTGACAATCCAGGAGTATATGAGAGCACTTCTTTTCCCATACCCTTACCAACACTGGATATTATCAGTCTTTAACTTTTTGCCAAACTGATGGTTAGCAGTTAGTAAGATGTTCTCTCCCCCACCGCCCTGCCACCCAGGGCTCCCTCATCTGTTTGCTAGTTGTTTTTGCTCATTGTCTGCTCCTTGTTTTGTTTTTGTTTTTGTTTTGCTTGTTGTCTGCTCATTTTCTGTCTGTTTGTTTGTTTCTTTCTTTCTTTCTTTAGGAAGCACCAGAAACCAATCCCAAGACCTCCCATGTGGGAGGCAGGCACTCAACTACTTGAGCCACATCCACTCCCCAGGAGATGTTTTAATTTGCATTTTTGAGTCTTTAGTGTGGTTAAGCATTTTAAAATGGGTTTACTAGCCATTTATCTTTCTAAAAGACAGTTCTTAAGTGAGTTCTTTTGGTGAAAAGAGGAATTGAGAGGATGTCTAATTTCAGATGCCTTTGGTTTAGAGTGAAATTCTCCCATTCCCACCTGCACCCCACCATGCCCCACACACTCCCCTGAGTATAGAGAGAGGCACACATCCAGGCCTGGCCATTTCACTTGCTTGCCTACTGGCCTTCGAACACCAGCAAAGCTTTTTTTAATGTGTTCAGAGAGAGCTAGCTGGTAATGCACTAGACTTCAGTTCACCTTGTTTGAGAACCGTATGTTACCTGCTTGCTTTGTCATCAAAATTAGTTTAAAAGACAGATTTTCTGTTAAATACTTTGTTTTAGCTTCTTATATATGTACATAGCATTTAGAAAATTCATCATAATCTAGAAATCAAAAATATAGACCAAAAAGTTGTCACCCCTTAACTGGTTTATTTTGGGGAGGCACAACTAAGGACACGTCTGGCAGCATTATGAACAGCGTCAGCACCAAGGGCAACTGTGGGGGGTTAATGGGGACCCTGCATCATTCCTTGCCATGTGCCTGGTGAGTAAAGTCCTAGAAGTTTCTGGTAATGGTAGCAAGTAAGGAAAAGGCTGCAACCAACAATCAGTGTCACAAAGTGGGGATGACTAATTTGCTGAGGAGACTGTTGAGACAGATGTTTAATTAGCTGAAGTCAGAATGGATAAATTGGGAGAGGACTGCCTATGTAGAGAGATGCCTTTTCTCCCCTGTCTCTCATTTAACTGTTTTTTTGTCCTCGCCGTTTACTTTTTGACAACAACATCCTCAGATTCAAAATGTAATGCAGATGAGGGAACATTTTAGGATAAAAGCAGTGGTCTGTATATTAACAAGGGCTGGTGTCACACGGGTATATGCATTTGTCATAACTATCAAATGGTACTTTTAATTTGTGCATATCATTGTATATAAATTTTACCTAAAAATAAAAAAAGAATCTTAATGATTTGTGATGATATGCACACTGACATGTTTGAGTGAGTGTACCGATGACTACTCCTTATTTTGAAAAATGGCAATCATTTTTAAGAGTCTCTTTAATCCTTATAACAATTATAAGAATTGTTATTTTTGTTTTATAAATAAGAAAACTAAAGCTCAGAGAGAATGCAGGACTTGTCTAAGGTCACACAATTAATAAGTGGGGGCACTGGACTCAAACCTAGTTAAAAGTGAACTCCTAACCACTGTGGTGCATTTCTTCCCAGTAGATAAGGTTACAGTGTCCGTAGCTCAATGGAGCCAGGTTCACTTTTCTCCCTTTCTAGAAAAACCAAATGCACCTGCTTCAGTTGGGGATGGCAGTGTGATTCCATGGAAAGAGCACACAGGCTTTGGAACCAAACTAGCTCGAGTTCCCACCCCAGCTGCACCTTTCACACCAACTGTGAAGTTAGGCAAATCCTCAACCACTTTTTGCCTCAGTTATCTCTTTTGATTAGATAATAATGCCTACCTTGCAGGGTTGTTGTTTTGAGTGGATGTGTGTAAATCACTTAGTCCACAGTAAGTGGGCAGTGGATGTCACAACCACGCCAGGAACACGAGAAAACCTGGCTTTCTCCTTAGGGTTTGATTTACTTCCTTTTCTACGCACATGGCTTGGCCTTTGCCTGCACCTTTTGTTTTCCAAAGAATTAAGTCTATAGAAGGCTTATACCCTGTGGAAAAGTGAGTCTTTGAATTGTACTTGGATTTGAATTTGCTGGAAGCACCCTTTAATAAATATATTAAATGAGAATGGGGATGGGTTACTGTTCACCAGGCTAATGCAACATATAGCTTATATCAACAAGTTTGATTTCCTTTGTCAAAGATTCTAGAGATAAAATGAACAAACTGCAATTGCCTGTACAAACATGTTTACAAGGGATTTTTTTTAAAACCTTTATGTTAACAATTGAGTAGTTCATAGAGCCTATTGCTATTACTCAGAAGACATTTAAAAGAGTCAAAGTAATTAAACATCGGTATGATTTTTGAGTGAATGAATATAGAAGATAACAGAGAGGTTTGGAGTGCTGCAACTGCAGGTTACATCCCTCCACCCTCCATAGAGAGTCTTGGTCTCCCCCAGGAGAAGCAAAAGGCCCTCTTTTTTTTCAGGCAGGCCATTGGTATCTATTCTGTTAGTAGCTGTGAGGAAAACTCTTCTCCCACCAAGACTAATTTTAGCTACTTTCATGAAAAACCACCATTTTAGAAGAGTTATCTCATGGAAGACTTACTTTAAGACCAGCTCACGGACCTGAAACACCTAACTTCTATTCCACTGTTTTCTAGTGCCTGACATTGTAGCTGTTTTTCCCCCATACAGCAATTTAAAAGGTGGCTTTTAACAACTGCAATAAAACTTTCCATAAAGAGTTTTTCCTTTCTGAGTAAATCACAAATAGTAATACTTCTGCTATGTATCTGCAACAGCTTTAAATGCATTAAGCAAAAAAAGAAAGGAAAAATAGCTAACCAGTGAGGTAATTTCTTTTTCTACCTTATAATAACAATAATGTCAGAGACAAAGATGACTTAAAATGAGGAAAATGGCATTGGATTAGCACTGTGAGGCAGATCCGGGGAGAGAACTTATCAGCATCTACCTTTCTTGATACTTAGCTACTAATCAGTATGGCAGTCAGCTAGCTCTCTAGATTCTACTGTGTGATTGAACCAAGTTTTCAAATAGAAAGTCAGTGAGATATTAAAGCCCAAGTGCTGCAAAAGATACTAGGTAGTCTTCCCCCTAAACTGTCACCACATAATCATAGTAATATCAAACCATAATAAAACCCCAGCTCTGTGGGTTTGTTGTTTTTTGGGGTTTTTTTTTATTTTGTCTGCTACATTTAATAGCAGAGCAATGTGAATTAAGATAAAGTTAAAGAGAAAGCATGATTTTTGCCTAAAAACTTCTGAGGTTTGTTCAGGTCTCTCAAGTATCTCAGGTACAGTATGACCCAAACCAAACCCATCATTCAGTAAATATTAGCCTTTACTATGTTCCATACAGTGAATAAGAATGATAAATGCTTGTTTCAGAGAGTTCTAATTCTAGTGGGGTGATGGTCAATAAAAAGTAAACATAAAAAAAAAAGTAAACATCAACAAGGTACATTTGATAGGGAGAAGTGCTACAAAGAAAATAAGACAGGGTGGTATCTCCCCAGTTCATCCTCCACATGTCCATAGAGTGAATCTTCTAAAATGCCATTCCTATGCCTCCCTTACCTAAAAACCTTCAGTTAACAGCCCACCATGCTCTTAAACCAAGCCCTTCTTGATCTGATGCCAGCCTGCCTTTTCTGTCCTCCCCTATCTCAATCTCACTCAGCTCTTGTTATATCTTCTTTTGTTTCCGGGGTTTGGATCTGGTTCTGCTACTTACAGAGCTCCTGCTACCAGCACTCCATAAAAGACTTCATCCTCTTTCATGTAGTTACCCCAGGACGTCCTCTAGGCTATGTCTTGAGCCTTGCCTCTCTGTCAGATCCTTGACATTGGATCCAGTTCATGCCCTCCAGCCCCTTTTGTCTCCCTTTAATCTTGATAATTTCACTGTTCCTTGCTTCCGTATACCATGTCATTTGGGATATGGACTTTGTATTTCTTTTTCCCCATGCCTTCACAAATAGGACCACCTGCTCTGATCCTGAGACCCCAGGCAGGCAGTACACCTCCCTTTCCCCACTTTCCCCACCCTCTCAATTGTAATTATCTGATAAGCCATCTTTCTTCATTGAACATGGTAGAAGACTGTCATTATTTGTTGAGCAAATGTGTGAGTCTGAAGAACCAAGATTTGTTCACTGTAAGCAGGTAGCCAGAATTAGAAAGTATCTCTACAATTTTTAGTGATATTTCAAAGCAAATAAAAGGAATTCATGCCTTGAATATGGTGTCTGAACCTATCATATTCTTATTCTCAAGAGATGATATAAGCTAAAATTAATGGTATGAATTATAGGGGACTTTTCTCTCAGCTCTTCCCTTAAGTGAGCAGTAGCAGGTCTTCTTTGGGTCCTCCCAGTGCTTTTAATCAGTGAACCTTGGAGGAGGGTTACTGGGACCTATGAAGAAGCATTTGGTCATTTATAGCTCTCATGAGTATAGTTGGGAAAGCTTGCATATGAAGATTAGAAAAGCAACCTTCCAAGGTTAACATTTGGAATTCTGGTTTTCACACTTTTATGAAACATACATGTCTCAGACTATTCCCTTTCAGAATCTCATGGGCAAACTCAGATCCTCCCCCTAGGAGTTCTCTACAAGAGATGTTTTGGTGTCAGCAAGAAGCTCCCTTAAGACTTCTATTTAATTAGAACTTTTGAATCTCTGATTCAAATGTCTACTGATTCAACTGGCCAGGAAGGTGGGGCAGGGTGAGAATGTTGTTTTACTTTTGGCCACCAGTCCATCTTTTCTATGCTCACCAGGATGGACCCTGCTGGTGATAGCAGAAGTTACTACCACCTCTGGATACTCTTGCCCACCTCTCTCAGGACTTTGAGAAATTCAGCCAGCAGGTACTGAGTTGGTTCTGGCCAGATAAAGTATCATTTGAGTCTTTGTTCACTTTCCTACCTTGGGGAGCCAGGCAGTGCAGCCTGGAGAGAAATCTAAAGACCCTTTTGCCTCTCTCTTCAGTGCTGGCCTCTAAGCTGAGAAACCAGTACCCAGCTTCCTTCCCCCTGTGCTGCACCCAATCCAAGGTCACCCCTAAAAAGGCTCTCAAGAGTCCCACAGGACCTCCAGAGACCAAGAACCTCTAAAACACCACAGCCTAACAATCTCACATTCCAAAACCCCTCTCAGGAGAGAGAAGGAAGCCATCTCCCCATCCCCAAATTTTCTCTTCCTACTTTCATAAGTCCTTCTGTTTTCTCACAGAAAGGACTTCTTCGTGTGCCCGGTTTTATGAGTTCCCTGCTTGAAGGGAGTCCCTGTTGCCTCCCAGGTTCGGGCATTACCTTAATCTTTTCACTTCAGCAAATTGTTTCCATGCATCTCCTTTTAGCTACTAGCACTGCTTCCTGATGCAGGGAGAAGTGGATGTATAGCAAAGGTTTGGTGAATTCATGAGCAATGAGTGACTATCTGGAGCAACAGTGGAAATTAAGAGGTATTAGCTGTATGTCAGTCCTGGAAGCTGCTAGAGAGAACAGTGTCCTTCAGCCACTCAGGCTTGCATGTGCCTAGTAAATTCCTGTTGCACAGCAAACTTTGGTGAATACCTTTCAAAGGAAAAGACTGAGCGCAAAGTAAAAAGCATGAGAGCCTCCTTTTCCTTCGGGAGAAGATTTGGGAGAGGAGTGTTAAGTTTTAATTTGAGTAAAATGAAAGTTCCTTTGTGAATAGGAACTGGTTCCTTTTTGTTTGCCACTCAATCCAGCACTGATCTGGCCCAAAGTTGGTGGCTAATACATTTTGTGGAATGAGCTAAGGAGAAGTAGTGAAAGCCAATCCACAATTCACAGCCGCTTTGCTCCCTGCCAGCCTAGACCTGAGGCTGCTGACTTTCTATTCCGGAAAGGATTCACTGCACGTTGATTATTGGAGATCAAACTTTCTCAGAGAATTAAAACATTGAATGAAAATATAAATGTCTTAAAAATGAAAGGCAATACACATCAGTTGAAATTAGTGTGGCATCCCAGATTCCCTTAATGATGTGGATCTCTAATGAATCCTTGGGGGAACCAGAGAAGTATTCCAAAAAACAGACATTTTAAACACTGGTAGTCAAGTAAGGGGGACCAGCAGGAGGAAGCTACTTCACATACTGTATTACAGAAAGAAAAAAATGAAAAAAAGAAAACAATCTTATTTCCCAAAGGGGGAATGTGATTGTGAGAGAGAAAACATGCACACTCACTCTTCATCTTCCAAAGCAGGAAGTTACTAGATACTGTCTGATGTATACATTTTTTAAAAACAGCTGAATAGGAATGTTAATAAAAAATATAAAGGTGAGAACCAGAAGAAATAGCCAAAAATGTTTGAAGTAATTGCCTTTAAGGAACAGGACTCAGGGATGGGGCAAGGAATTGCTGTTTTTCATCATAGGACTTGTAGTAGTATTTATTTATAAAACTGTATATTGGAAGCAGATGTGGCTCAAGCAGTTGAGCACCTTCTTCCCACAAGGAAGGACCCGGGTTCGGTTCCTGTTGCCTCCTAAAAACAAAAACAACAAGCAAACAAATGAAAAAAACAACTTGGGAGCTGATGTGTCTCAGTGGTTGAGTGCCAGCTTCCCATATACGAGGTCCCAGGTTCAGTCCCCGGCCCTGGTACCTAAAAATAAAACAACAACAAAACTGTATATGCATGTTATTTTGATAAAAATAATTTTTAAAATTTGCAAAAAGAAAACTTATTTTCAAATTCTGGGGCTTAGAAAGATTTCTCTTTCATTCCCTTACTTACATGGACTTTCTCTATTTAGAAACTTCCTTTCTCCTAAAAGCTACAATCCATTTCATTGTGTTAGATGTCAGTTTTCTGTGAGAACAACATTATTAAATAGTTGCTTCCCATTATAAATATTTCCAAACCTTTTAAAACCAAAATGTTATATAACTTATGGAGTGATTTTTGCCAACATTTTACTCTCTGACCATTATTTTCCGTAGGTTAAAGCACAAGTTATTAGCTGAGTACTCTCTCCCATTCTAAGAATGACTAATATCTGAAATATAAATGAAGACAGCTGCTTTTCCATAACATTAGAGTCTCAAACAGCTGTCACATCTACATTTTGACTTTTTTTTTTTTTTCCATTGAGACAAATATTATTCTACCAAATCTACTAATCTGGTTAAGTATATTAATTGGACTTCTGTGGAGAGGTGAAGAGGTCATAGAAAAGCCCATTGAGCTAGGATGTAGACTTCCCCAAAGGCTTGAACAAGATGGAAACACTGTTGTGAGACCCTTCTTCTGTGCCAAGAACCTAAGGTCTCTAAGGGGCTGGCTGTAGTTGCTGCACCAGTGCTGCCTGAGCCGCAGCAGACAGCCATTGTTCTCTCTTTGGCTGAAGAGACTGTGAAGTGCCTCATTGTCTCCCGAAAGCTGGCATCAGTGTTCCAGGCTCTTCTGCAGTCTTTGGAGAATTTATTTCAAGGGGTGGCTGTTGTGGATACTTCTGTTGGCTTAAAGCTGGCCCTACCACTGTTAGCTGGGCGAACTTGGTCAGGTCACTCCCCCTCTCTGAGTTACTTGCTTTAGTCTCCTTGTCAGAGTAAAATAAGGTCAGAACTAGCTTCTAGGCTGCTGGAAGGTAATCTTAACTGTGGAGATTAAGATCTGCTTTCTAGAAACACATGCCTGATAGTACCCTTGTTTCTGTTATTTTTTCTAGCTCTTTGGTGAGTTTCTTAATCTGTTGAACTTCATTTTCCTCATCTATTAATGGGGAAAATAGTATCTTCTTCATAGCATTGTTATGAGAATTAAATTGAGATTCATGTTAAACACCGAGCACTTACTAAGTCTTTGCTGTTAATATTTTATTACTCAATAAATGTTAGTCCTGTCCCCTACCTTCAATTTTACTGTTATGAGACTTAAACTCACAATTTTATGAACACTTTATTTTTTTGTGAGTGTGACTGCTTTGTGTCATAGTTCTATAGAGCTGTAGGATAGACTGTAGCTGCTAAGGAACTCAGCCCAAATTTAGTACACATTAGATATCACCTAGAATGTGTGCATCTGTCTGCCCAGCTGCTCGACTGAGCTTTTCCTAGGGGTACAAGGCCCTTGTCAGAGCAGCAAAGCACCAGAGAGAACATAGGAGTGCACGTGTAGGAATGTCCTAGCATTCCTCTGAAGCACCTTGCATCTGGAGCTAGATGTACAGAAGGGTTAAAAGCAGGAGAAACTTTTGTCATAAATTTTCTCTTCAGCAGGACTTCCCAGGGAACATTTGACATTAGCAGAGAGGAAATGCTGATTGGTCTGGGAGTCAGCTGAAGGAGACAGGAACTACAGTGGAAGCTGCTGGATTTACTGTTATTAGCAAGGCAAATGGAAAGCCAGCAGGGCAGCCCAGCTCCCAGATAATAGATCTAACAAGAAGGAAAACTCCCAGAAAAGGAAAATGGCTGGCAGCCACAAATCCTCTTCTGTCATTTTATTCCATCACTTTTACCTTTTTGTTTTGTTTCTTTAGCACAACAGAAAGCATATTAACATCTTGAGTTTTAAGTCACCGTTCTTCACAAGCTGCCTCAGGTTTTATACTACTTTTTAATAAATGCAAACAAGGTACTAAATGAATTGTATCCCTCCTAATTGGCTTAAAATAAAACAGGGTATGTAGTTGAGCTTCATATCTTTTTGATAGTTTCAGAGTTTAATATGGTAAAATGTGCAAAATTGTATTAATATAGTAATAGATAGTTGCTACTTATTGAGCACTTACTATGTGCCAGGCAGTGCTTGAAACATGTTATTATCTTATTTAATCCGTACAATAAGCCCATGAGTAGGGAATTATAATCATCCCAACTTGGAGATGAGGAAACAATGCTTAGGCAACTTATGTAATTTTCCAAGGCATTAAAGTTGGTGGAGCTGGAATTTGGACCCTGCTATTAAGGTCCTAACAGTCTAGTGGAAGGAAGGTATTGAGGCAGTAGTCAAAATAGCTATTATGGGACCAGACCAGGGACTGGCAATAAGAAACATACTTTTCTTATTGAACACAACCCTGTTTGTGTAATGGTTGTTGAAAGATGGAGCAGGCAGAGGGACTGAGACCTGGACCTCAATTCTGTGATGAGCAAAGGTCCATTTAGCAGGTGGAGCCAATATCTGAAGGGTCTGGTCGCTTAAAACAGGGAGCAGGACAGATGAGAAGTCAGTGTCAGAAGTCCACAAGGAAAAGGGGAAACTGCAGCTCCTTGTAGCAAAGACTGGGGAGCAGATGATGCTCACCATCCAGGGACAGCAATACAGAGAGCCTGTCCTATGCAGGGTTAGGTCACAAAGCCAACAGATGAGCAAAAATCTCAGTCAAAATTACCTCTAGAAAAAAATGCCTTTAAAAATACCTGCCAGGGGTCAGTATACTATAATTTTTCTCATTAAATCCAACAGAGCTAGCTTTTTTTCTCTAGCATTAGAACAGATGAAGACTGAAAATACATATTTTAGATGCTTAAGTCAAACTCGGCACAGAAAGACTCTCATATTATAAGAAGAGCTAGAAAACCAAACACCACCATCCACTCAATTAATTCCATTAGTCATTCATCAGACATTTACCAAGTTCTGTAGTTGCAAAGATGATTAAGATTCCCATCTCACACTCACTCTCTTTGGGGCTCGTTGAGTCACTGAAATTCCTGGCAAGTAGAAATCTCCAAATCATTTAAATTGTTCTCTTGGTCATGTCTCTCCCTCTTCTTTTTCTCATTTTTACCAAGCAGGTGTAGTTGAATTCACATAAATTATGTAATTTATGTACAAGGAAATCCAGGCAGAAAGATGGCATTAAGGAGCAGAACAAGATTTTCAGAGAGGCACCCTGAGAACCTAGAAAGGCACCAAGCCTGGGGACAGGGTCTGGGCAGGACTGGGCAGGGGCAAGGGCAATTACCTGAATGAGACAGGGAGGCAAAGGCCAGATAAAGAGAAGGAAACCTTGTTTTGGGTTGGTCTGGAATTGCAGAAATTCTTTCCTTGGAGTAGAGCCTGCAAGTAAGGGAAATGTTAACTGGTGCGACATTTCCTATTGTTGGGAAAAGAAGGAAAACTGTCTGGGACAAGAAATTAGAATGGGTAGGTCTTCAGAGTAGGGTGAGGCATTTACATATAGATCTTGCCGATGTTGTGAAAAAATTTGGGGCATGGAAATGATAACCTTCAAGCTTGACTCTAGAAAGCACCCTCTGACAGTAAGGTGGATAATGGATGGCTAGAAGCCAGGCACCATTACTATGATACAAGGGAGACATATTAAGTGGGTCGAGTCTATGAAACTTGGGAGCTGACTTAATGTCAACAACAAGGAGGAAGGCAAAGTAGAGAAGTAGTCCAAACTTGTGAGTCCCTTGTTCACTACTTCAAATTCTTAGAGGCCAATATTAAAGTTTTAGTCACCTTTGTATCTACAGTACGTAGCTCAAGGTCTAGCACATGGGAGGAGGTCCATAAATGTTTGATGAATGACTAACTTGTTAATTCATTGAGAGAATGGTGGTGTCATCATTGGAAACCCTGTTACAAGGAAAAGGTGCTGCTTTGAGAAGGGAAGGTAATAAGTTTATAGTTGATTGTCCTGTAAAAAAAAAAAAAAAAAAAGTGCTTGGAGTTCTCTCCTCCAAAGGTGGGTTGAACCATTCATTGTCAATGGTGCTTCCCTGGAGAGTTGGTGGAAGCCCTTGAGAGGCCCTGCAGCCATTTGTCCCACCCAGGGCTGGAGCTCCTTCTGCTTGGGCCTCTGGCACTGAGCTGTTTATAGAACACTTTCACTCCTGGTACCTCTCTGCATCTGTACAACAGCCCTGTCAAGTAGACACCGTTACTGTCCTCATTTTACAGAGCAGGAGTCGGAGTTTCAGAGAGGATGTGGTTTACTCAAGTCAGTCTCTGGAATAAACAGATTAGAATTGAAGTCTTCAGATTCCACTGTATCATAAAAAAGTCTAACTATTGAAAATAGTTGACCCTATGCTTGCTCTCTATTGACTCAGGTTGGAGTCACTGCTTTTATATAGCTCGGAAAATGCTGCAGACAGATGAAGTCTCCTTTTTCTTTGTTTCTTTTGTTTTTGTCCTTAGGAGCTTGTGACTAAATTCACTAATTTCACTGGCTGTCAAGGCTGTGTTAAGGAAAATGGGTTTGAACTGCTGTGGTTTTTGAGTACTGGACTGGATGTCAGAAACCTTTGCCATCACGGGAAATTCTGTCACTCTGGATTTACTATCTTTTCCCCACAGCAGAATTCCTCAGCAGTGTGATTTAGCATCCTGGTTCCCCATCATCCAGTTTTGGCATTTATTTGAATGCATTACACCACTGGTTTCCATAAACTATTTTACAATTGTTTAAAATAAATGACTTTATTTCCACAAAAACCATCTGTATTTCTTTACAGAGCGACAGATAACTGTATGTAAAATTTAGTAATGTCACAGTGACTCAAGTTAAGAGAAACAGATTGGATTGAAAAATTGGGTGCTTAGGGACAGTGTTAAAGGTTCCCATCCTCTCTAACAAGTGATATCTGGATTTGAAGGAGAAAAAAATATATATATATATATTTTATGAGTAATATGAGACCTCCTTTCTCCAAAGGGCAGTGCGTTTGTGAAGTCTGGATGGTGCTTATGTGGACTATTAGCATTCCTCATGGTAGTGAATTCTCTGCCCCTTACAGCAAGCTCTCCACTTGGGTTGGTGTATAGGAGGCTTCTGTCCAGTGACTTCCAACCTTCCCCAAGTTTTGAAGTTTTTGGTTGTCCCTGCCTTACTTCTTTTTGTTCTCATGTTAAAGGGGTTCCATTTAGGCCTGCATGCTGTAACTCACACAACTCTGGGTAGAAGGCACATTGGGACAGGTTGCTGTGGTGAGAGAAGGCAAGCCTGGGTGAAGAAACTGGAACTGATCGAGAGGCAGGACTGGCCCCTGACTTGTGGTCTTCCATTCTCCAGCCAGTGTCCAATAGCAGGGCGAGTCACCTGACCCACACTAGCTCAGTCCATCCCCAAGGAAACTCAGTCAAAGTTGGGGCACTATTGGGAGTCTCCAAACAGTGGAGACATATGGAGTCAGATGTAAGTGTAGTTCCCAGTCTTCTTTGGAGCAGGAGGTGGTCAGGATGGTAGGACTTCAGTTTAGTTACCACATGTTCACTGAACACACTGTGTGCTGAGGCCATCCTAGGAATGCAGAGATGCTAACATGTGCTCTCCACCTTCAAGTTACTTACAGCTAATATGGGAGACAGACCTATGCAAAGATCTTTTGAGTGTGGGTTGCACAGGTAAGTCCATAGGCAGTGGTACCTGAGCCGTTTTGACTCCTTGAGTAGGAGAGAAAATGGGCTAGAGAAATGGAGAGAAGTTTTTCCAGTCTGAGGAACTAGCATGACCAAAGGCACAGAGGATTGAAATGGCATAGTTTAGAAGGTATTTCTGGATTACTTCATCATTAGGTAGAAGGTGGGAAGAGAAGGGAGATGAGACCAGTGTGGCAGACCGCCAGAGGTTCCAGCCACTGCGGGAGAACTAGAGACCTCTCCCTCTCGAGGAGTGCTGCAGTCCAGGCATAGGGACCAGGCAGCTGAAGCCACGTACTTGGTGCAAACTGTTGGCCAGGCATTGTGCTACACTCTTTACTTGTATTAACTCATTGAATACTTGAAACAACCTTATGAGGTAAGTGCTGTTATTTTCCCTCTTTTATGAATGGAAAACTAAGGCGCAGAAAGATTAAGTAACTTGGTCAGGGCCATAGCTAGTAAGTGGTAGAGCTGGGAATTCAAACCCAAGCATTCTGGCCTAGAGCCATTATACCATTCTGTCTTAGATGTGTTGGGATCAGCAGAGACTGCTGGGCATTCTCCCTACACACGTGCACACACACACACACACACAATATTGAGCCTAGAACAGGGAACAAATCCAGGCCTTCTCCCTACCCCCAGGCAGCAAGGACGAATTCCTGACATACCACCTCTTGTCTCAAAGCCTTGTGGAGGCATCAGGAGGTTGGATGTCCTAGAGGGAGGTTGGATGGGCCAGGCAGAGAAAGTATGGGGTGACCCTTTGTTTCCCACAGAGCCATCTATAATTCAAGAGGAGGACAGGCATAGTTGTCCAGCCTGGGTCGATACAGCAGCAGATGGGAAATCTGACCCTTAGTCTGCCATTGTGGCCTCCCTTTGTGAACTATCTGGATGCCAACAGCCCAGCCTCAGATGCTCCAGTCTTCTTCATCTTTGCTGCCCAGCTCCTGTGAACAGCTCTGGAAGCCTCTACAGTCTACCCTGTGGCTTGACTCTGGATTTTGAACAAATTCTATCCCATTTTGGTTCCTGGCCCCCCACCTCTTTAGGTGTCTCCCCAGCAGCTAGCAAGCCTGCCTGATCTGTGAGGAGTCACTTAAAGTGAAAAGAGGCTCCAGAGGCCACAGTCCCTAGTCTGGTCTAGTTGGAATAATGTCTAAGATTGTTCAACCTCATTTTTTAAAATTAGGTTTTTAATTGAAAGAGTAATGCCCATTACCAAAAATCCAAACAAGATAGAAATCTATAAGGTGAAAAGCAAAAGCCTTCTTTGCTACTACCTGATCCTGCACCCCAGAGGTGATTCTCTTTAACAGCATAGTCATGAGAACAGTTTGGCTCATATCCTTCCAGGTTGTGTGTATGTGTGTGTTCAACAAATACACACTCACTTGTGCATATATAAAGCTGGGGATTTACTTTATTAAAATTGAGCATATTCCACATATTCTATATCTTTTAAAATTTAATAATGTATCATGGAAAATATCGCAAGTCTTTTTAATTTAGGGGTTTTTTAACAGCTACATGATATATTGGTGTATAGATATATGGTAATTTATTTAATGATTTCCTACAGGAGAATATTTAGGTTATGTACAATTTTTTTATATTAAAACAATGCTACAGTAAACATCCTTGAATATGTATTCATTGTGTACTTGGGCTAATATTTCTTAGAATAGGTTCCTAAAATTGGGATTGTTGGGTCAAGATTGTTCAATTTTAAATGCTACCTTGTCAAAGTCATTCTATTTAACAAGGATTACTGAGCAGCTACAAAGAGCCTATGTCTGTGCTGCATCCCTGAGGATACAGAGATGCGTTTTTATAAAAAGCTCCCACCCCCACCTCTGTCTTCAAAGAGTGCCCTGATAATGGGTGGGTGGGTAGGGGGAACACAGACAAAATGCCTTATAATCCAGCCTGCTCAGGGCACTGAGCAGAGCAGGGTCCTGAGGAAGTTGGGATGAAAGAGCTCTTAATTCTGACAGGGATTCAGAGAGGAGGTTATGAGCCAAAAGGTGCACCTCCCTACTCCTCTGTGAGGCTGGGTATTCAAGAAGAAATTTGTTCTGAAGAATTATGATGCTCCTGCTTTTTCTCCTACACAAAGAAGGAAATCTCAGCTGTACGCCCTTTCCTTTCCTCTTGTTGGCACTTTCTGATTGATGATTGGAAATGATGGCAATACATAAACTATTTTTCTTTTTATTTTATGACCTGGTAATAGCAGTAACATATTTCCAGTAAATGTTTTCTATCACAATAAAAAAGTTGTAACAAGACTAGAAATGGGTATAGTTAAACCCTAAAGAAATCACACTTTCAGAACTGTGGATTGAGGCCGTAACTCTGTAAATAATTTAACTTAGAAAAAGACCCAACCCCCGAAAAAATCAGGACAAGCAACTGGTGCTTACTTGTAAATGCTTGTCAGATAGGTGCCTGCTTCGAGGGCTGGTAGACTCTCAATTTTGACCTCAAGAACAGCTACCCACTCCCTCTTCCGTGCTGCCTGGTCTTTCCACCCAACATCGTTCCTCCTTTCTAAACTGATAAATCATCTCAACCTTACAATTCCTGGTTTGTTTGTTTTTAACCCAGAGATCAAAACCTATAATACTCCTTATGGAATACAGCATAGTGGAGTGGTTAAGAACACAGGCTTTGGGATCGGACACATCTGGATTCTTGTCCTGGCCTTACCACAGGCAAATGACTCAACTTTTCTGTAAAATGGGGGTTGTAATGGAGCCTCCCTCATAAGGCTGTTAGGAGGATTCAGATAGTTAATGCATGTAAAGTGCTTTCAATGCATTAGAAGACCTCAGTGGCAGTTGCTGTTATCATTGTAGTCTGGGAATAAAGCAGTATTTGAACTTGTTTTCAAAAAGGGCAAATTTATGATTTTGTCAAATTTGCAGAGCAGTGTAACTGATAGTGATTACTTATTATGGCATTGCAATTACTCCGTGAAAGTTTAGATCAAGTAATTTGACCAGCATCACATAGCTTGTAATATGGCCAGAATGTTAATCCAGGTCTTTCTCTGAAGTGCATGCTCTATCCATGTCCACCTTCTAGGATGAGATGCTCACAGCACAAGCAGAGATTTTAAAATTGTGGGTAGTTCTGTCTTGCACCAGGCATATCATCCATGTCCTTCAGCTGATAAAGATTTGGAGCTGATAACATTGAGAGAGCCTTTGCTCTCAGAACACCAGGGCTGGGCAGGAAAAGAACATTTCCTTTCCCTAATCACAGCCTGCCTCAACACACTCTTGTTTAGACTGTATTACTCCTAAGAGGATAAACGGCTTCCTCTTCTGTGTGTCTGGTATCCTTAACGTGCTATAAAAATTAGGC
Organism: Cabassous unicinctus; assembly: GCA_029593785.1. Classification (NCBI taxonomy): domain Eukaryota; kingdom Metazoa; phylum Chordata; class Mammalia; order Cingulata; family Chlamyphoridae; genus Cabassous; species Cabassous unicinctus. The sequence goes on from JAQZBX010003381.1 coordinate 22,393, forward strand.
CTTTCCCAGCCTTTGTCTTTAATTTCAGATTCTAGCTGACACCTTCATTAATGGTTCAGTGTAAGCTTTCTGTCGACTTGAAGACTACTGTGTAAAAGTGGTTTTGCCGTCCTATCAATAATGGTCATAATTTCCCCAATACTCTCATCAGCAGTGAATTGAGTCTTACAGCAAAGAAATGGAAACCCCAGTGCAGTGGTTTGAAAGTGATTTGTCTTGTAGACGGCGTCTTATTTCAGTAAAATCAGGTCAGTGCGCTACTGCTGGGTCAGATGTAAGTCTGATACAAATTAGTTGGAGGAAATTGATCATTTGAAGCTTAGGTTATTTTTAGCTACAGTGGCTGTGTGTGTGTATGTGTGTGTGTGAATTTTTTTATTGTTTTTTTATTAGAGAAGTTGTAGGTTTACAGAAAATAATGCATAAGATAGAGTTCCCATAAGCCACCCTATTATTAACACCTTGCATTAGTGTGATAATTTTACTATCAACTGTAGTCCATCATTTACAATAGGGTTCACTGTGTTGTACTGTGGTGACTTTTTAATCTCTTTTTCTTTATTTACATTTGTTTTAATAAACCTTAACCACCATCATCATCATCTTCAGACAAATTAAATGCCTTGTCAGTTTCAGCCAAGTCTTAGATAGGAGGGAATGCTCTCTACCCACCCCACGGAAGCAGCTTTCCCCTCACACTTTTCAGGTTTGCTATGGTTCTGTTGTTTAAAACACTTAAACCACTCCTCATGCTCTGGCTGGCCCTCTTCCTGGGGTTTGTTTATTGCAGCCTGGCCCCTTGACCAGTCTCTTCTTCATTGCTATTGAAAGTTAATGGGGGCAAAATTGCATTCCCAAACATTTGAACCTGAAGTGGCCAGGGCCGAACTTAGTTGATCTCTGGTGATCGGTTCAATTTAGTTACGATTTTTTGCCATTAGACTGGGACTGAATGATGGTGATTTGGTTGAGGCCAAATGTCTGAAGAAAATTGGCTCTCTGATAAGAGTTCTGTTATCAAAGGGGGCTACCTACTCATTTACATTTAGATGAGTATTGATTATTTATTTACTCAGAGAAGTGAGATTCGTTTCCAATCTTATCTTTCTCGTCTCTGCTTGTCAGCAGAAAGAGATAGAGCGCCTGACATCAGGCCAAGATAACAGCACTTTGTAGTAAAGATAAAAGTTGGAATGGGCCTTTTTCTAGTCTTGACTGAAAGGATAAGTTTTAAAAATTAGAACTGATGGGTCATGCTTTCAAAACCTTTCCTGAAGGTTTTGTAGTTTAACTAGGCAGGAAAATTGGTTTATTGGAACAACCCTGGTCTTTCTTCTTTTGTAATAGGAATGGTATTTAATTTGATTATATTTGGCTGTTTCACTGAAAGCAAATTGTTTATTGGTTCAGAAGAGGCTAAAGTGTGACCTTATTGTCATGTCATCTCCCTCCTTATTTTATTATTTAAATTCCAAATTATCCAATCTGTGCCTCAGAGGGGTATAAGCTACTGTGGTTATCCCTTGAATATAGTTCAGTGCTTATATTAAGATCAGGCAGAAAATGATTATAGTCACCCCTAGAGGAAGAGTTATAAGCGATATAGCTGACACTAAATGCATACATTTTAGAATAGCCGATGATACCTCTGATATCGGCAGCATCAGTGTGTCAGTGATGACTTTGGCTCAGCAAGGAAGTTGGGACTTAGCCAGCTCCTGCCGTTGAACAGACAAGGCTTGGCAGCATTTGTCTCGAATGGATCTCCCTGCCACCAGTCCCTTCAACCTGTTGTCTGTGATGCCACCAGAAGAATCTTACCAAAATATAATGCTGATTGTGTCACGCCTCTGCTCAGTTAGCAGCTCTTGCTTATAAGAGAAAATCTGAGCCTTGATTGGGCCACGCTCCCCAGCCTAACTTTTCCCCTTGCTCCTTTGGACAACCCAGGCCTCTCCCACACTGAAATTCCCATGGTCCGTCTGGTCCCTTCGGTGTCTTCTTGCCTTTGCACATGCAATTCGTTCTAGGAATGATCTACTTCCTTCTTTAAGACCCAGTTCAGATGTTTTCACCTCGGGGAAGAGGAGGGTGGAGTTAATTGCCCCCTCTTCTGTGCTCCCGTGGCACCTTGTCCCTATCTTGGCAAGAGCACTGATTAGTCTTTTCTATAATTTATCTGCTCAAATGTCTCTCTCCATCTCCTCCAACCTCCATGAGGGCAGGAATCATTGATTATTCATCTTTGTGCCTGGCACATCATTGATGCTCAGAAAATGTTTATTAGATAGATGTGTGAATGGCATTATAACATCACAAATCCTTTTGTCTGTGCTGTCATGGCTTGTTCTGTGGGTTCTAACATTTACACAGCATATTTAGACTATATTTGTAGGACCTCAGATAGGAGGAAACTAGGAATCCTGGCTGCTGAACAAGTCTCTAGCCTTAATTACTGCCTGCACCATAAAAGTAAGCTTGTTTAAACCAATATGCATCCTCTCTCACCCCTCATCCCCACCTCAGGGTTGCACATGAGAAAGAGTATGGACATCCACTTTGATGCCAGCATCCCCTGCCACCATGTATCTTCCCTTAAGGGGCAGTTAGCCTGTAGTGATTCACAGGACAGGAATCTACCTAAACCTCAATTGCAACTTTCTGTTTTAGCCCCAGCCCTTACTATCAATAATAGCAGCTGCCATTGACTAAGCACTTGGCTAAGGAGGGTTGTGGGTTTTCTTATTTAATCCTTACTGCAGCCATCTAGGGTAAATTCTGTTACCATCCCCATTTTACAGATGAGGAAATGATGCACAGAGAGATTAAATAACTTCTCCACAGCTAACAATATTTCTTTCTCACTCTTTCTTCCAGCGCCACCCCCACCCCCAGCACAAACACTAGGAGTTTCCTGCTTATTTGCTCACACCTATCTCTTTCTGACTATAAGAAACTTTTTCAGATTAAAGCAGTTCTTTAAGTTGGTAAATGGGAAATAGTTGACATGAAGATATAACCATAAAAATTTCAGCCTTTGTTTTAGTTTTTCAGTTTTTCTCCAGGCGGGTGGTTCTTAAACTTGTTCTAATGGTGGAGTGCTCAGCAATAATAGTGATAGATTGATTTATTATACCCTACTTGAATCCAAAAGTATTTGCAGTACATATATTATAAAATAATTTTAAACATACACGAATAGATGAAGAAACTACATGAAAGGAGAATAAAGGGTAAATGGCAGGATGAGTTCAGAGGAGGGATTGGCACAGAAATGCATGCCCTATTCAGCACAGTCAGGTCACATGATTAGTGCTGAGCTTCCTAATGGGCAAAGGAGAGAGGGACACAGTGTCAGTTAGTTCTAAGATTTATTTTAAATTGTCTATAGATATAAAAGCAAGCCAATTGCTCTGGGTAAGTACAGCTTTTCCTGATGCAGAGGTCTGACGGAAGTTTCTCCCATGGGTCTTCTGAAGAAGATGCAGTGATAGAGTCAGCAATACCGCTTCCCTCTTGTCTGTCTTTGACAGGCACTTCCCATTGGATTTCAGCTCTCAGCTGTTAAGGAATTGGGTGTTAAAACCTTTTCTGTTTCAGTCACGGGTTAAAGGGATCAAGGAAGGTGAACTGAGCATGTATTCACCACCCAACAGATTCTACAGATTTCCTTTGAAACTTAAGTGCTGAGATGTTTGCCTCGGGTTTACAAAATCCCATAACAATCCTGCCTGGGTATTATAACTTGGAACTCTCTCAAAATGCCTAGAGCAGTATTTTGTTCCTGGACCATTCAGTGACATGGTATTACTGCAATAAATACATCATGGTCTGCCCAAGCAGGTTTTTTCGTTGCTACAAAATAACTGCTTCCCAGAATCTTCCTTTTGTGTTCCCCCTCTACCATGTAGAAGACATGTGGCTTCATGTGTGGCTGTGACATTTTAAACCTCTTTCCAAGGGGTGGATGTTACCTTGAGAACTATGTCCTGTTCAGTGTGAAAGAGCCTTTTATATTTTATATATAATCATTTCTTTGACAAAGTATATTAATAGAAATTGACCTCACAGCTTGTCTTTTTGAAATGGCTTTTGGCTGCTTTTTTATCTTTCCTCCCATGTCAGCTGCCTGAAAATTAAACAGCATTTGATGGAGACTGTGGTTTGATATATAGTGATCTTGGTTGTCATAGTACTGACTATCATCAACAGACATTTACTAAGAACTTGGTATGAGTGAGGGACTGTGGTTCATAATGTAATAGTGCAGGCCTGGGCAGCCTTGAGTATGAATTGAGCAAGTTATTTAGCCTCTGTGTTACAATTTCTTCCTCTGTAAAATGGGATTCATACTCTTTTCTTCCTAGGGTGACTGAAGAGTAAGTCAGAGAATATGTATTTAAGACCTAGCACAGTATCTGGACCTGTAATGATGGTAGTTGTGATTGTCAGTATTGTTATGTTATCTTCATTGTTACAATCCAGTAATGATGAAGGTAATAACTGACACTTAAGTAATACTATTGTTTGATGTACCAGCCACTGTTCTTAGTGCTTTACAACTGTTAGCTCACTGAATCCTCAGACAGTCTTATGAGATAGGTACTATTATTATCCCCACTTCATAGATGAAGAAACTGAGAGTGGTTAAGTGAGTTGGCCCAAAGTCCTACAGGCTAAGAAGTTACTTGGCCAGGACTTAGACCTAAGCAATATGATTCCAAGTCCATGCCTTTAACCACCAGGCTTTATTGCCTCTCACATGTGCCCTGCCCCTCTCGTTACACAGTATGGCCAGAAGTTATTAATCTGGCCTTTTCAGGGGGAAATTTATGAAATAGTCTTTGTGGGATATTTGATACATTGTAAAAAGAATAATCAATAGAGAATTGAGATTTTTTTTTTAAGAGGCAGTTTTCCATTTGGGTTTGGATCTCGAGTCTTGTACACCTTAACAACCCTACGTTCCCCAAAATCAAACTAAATCAGTCCTTTGCTATGTGCAGAAGTGGGTTTCCAAGTTATTCTTTAGCTTTTATGAAAGAGCAAGGAATACCCAGACAGAAGAAGAAACTCAGAGTTTTGGTTACTGACACAGATAGGAATGCTTGCACATTCACTGGCAGAAGTAATCAAATGCCCAGCTGAATTTGATTACTTCTGCCAGTGAATGTGCAAGCATCCAGTGATCAGCAGCAACAGTGCCTGTTAATTGACAAATGTTGGCACTAACAAGTGACAGGTAGTAGAAACTATAAAAATTGCCAGCACTTCCATACTCTTACTTAATATTCTTAAAATTAGATTTTTACTGTGTATAATATTGAAACATAATACCTTTTTGAATTGAATATAGTGCATTAGAATTTATAAGAATCATTTAGACTTCTGAACATGTATTTGCTTAAATAGTCATACTTTTTGAGCATTTGTTTTCTTAGTCAAAGGTTTAAAAGCTTTAAGAATTGAAAGAATTCTGAGAATTGGCAGAATGCTAATGAAATAACAATTAGAGAAAAGATTAAGTATACCATGAAACTGAAATAAACTCTACAATGCTAGAGATGAATATAGACCATGGGGGAGGAGAATTACTGGAATTGAGTTAAATGCCTCAAAATAATGAAGGAGCAGTACTGGATGTAATTAATCAACAAGTTGACAACAGCTGAAGAACATATCTAAAAATATGCATTCCACCTGGGAGCCCTGCAAGGCCTCTTATGCTTTCCTCAGATATTTTACACCTCTCCTTCTGTCTGACCAAACACACCTCTTAGAGTCAAAGCAATAATACAGTTTCTTATGCTGCTGATCTTTTCAATAACCATTAACAAATGACAGGAGCAATCTTTTGAATGTGATCATTGGACCAGTTAGGTGTTAACTCAAAAGAAAAAGATTGCCATTTGGGTTTACAAAGAAATACAAGAATAAATATATAAAATGCCACAGTGTTTTATTAAGCTCTTCCAGAACCCCTGTGTGACACAGGGTAGCTAGTATACCTGGTTTCCAGTATTATTGAACCTGTGTCTCTTGTGTGTTCATGAGGGTTTCTACAAAAAATGTGAATTCTTGCTGCTGTCCTTCTATCACCATCACCCAGAAATCTGAGATTTATTTTTTTAACTTAACCTGCTTTTTATTTTTTATTGTTTTGAGTTGGAGGCTATCATCATATTATAAACATTATTCTTAATAATAATTGATTATTATTATATAATGATAATTATTAATAAGAAGTACCTTTCTAGGAGTGCTTCCTAGTGAGACAGTTACGTTACTAAGTAAGCATTTTTCTTATATCACCTCTAATCTTCACTATACTCCTTCAAGGTATAAGTATTCCCACATTACATATTAGGAAACAGGTTCAGAGAGGGTAGGATCTGAAAAATGGTGTGGCCACACTGTGACTCCAGGTGTCTGATCCAAAGCCACTTGCCTCTCACTTTGTTTTGGGGAGAACTGAGTGAAAACAGATCTGATAGTAAAATAGACATGTGTGAAACCTTGTGGAAAAAATCCAAAATCTTCCATCTCAGATAGCTAGATATTCTTTGGGAAGGCTTAAGACAGACTTCAGCATTATTTCTAATGCTTTATCAGCTTTTCGCCAATATGTGGTGGTTTTTAAATGTTAAATTCACGGTTTCAGACTTCCTCCCCTCCTCCTGCCCCTTTGATCTTCCAGGCCCTCAGTACCGCCTGGAGAAGCAGAGCGAGCCCAATGTTGCTGTGGACCTGGAGAGCACCTTGGAGAGCCAGAGCGCATGGGAGTTCTGCCTGGTCCGCGAGAACAGTACGTTGGCCTCCTGGCTCCATGCCTGCTTTGTCAGTTGCAGAAGTGCTTAGAAATTATGTGTTTGGGAACACTTACTGGTCTGGCTAGTCTAGGCAGATTTGAAGGTACTTTGTTTTCCAAGGCAGACCTCAGCCTTCATGCCAAAAGTATATCCCAAAGTTAAATGATTGATTTCATGCCTTTTGGTAAAGAGTCTGCATCCTGTTTGGCTTTTGGTGATTAATATTTTTCAGTTAAACTATATCTTCCTAAGTGAGGAACAGCTCTGGAAATAGCTTAGAAATATGAGGCCTTTTCTGAGAAAAAGACTATTTTATATAAGGCAACTGGCCCTGTTAGTATCACTGTTCAGACATCAAGGGGCTTTAAAGTTTAAGAAAATGTTAACCATTTACATATTCTTAGCTAGAAGTAATGTAGTGGTTCCGAGTGCTATGTTGAGAACGCCTTTAAAACTTTAGTTAATTTCTTTCATTCCCTCTTTTAGGGTTTCCAAGTTGTGAATTTTTGCCACCTCTCTCCTCTATATTCCCATTGACTTAAGGAGCAAGTGACATGTGACAACTACGATTATGACAGCAGACTGCCCATGGACATTCCTGCTTCAGGGCTTTTGCACAGGCTGTTTCTTCTGCATGGAGCACTCTTTCCCTCACTCTGGTTAACTCCTTTTCATCCTTCATCTCAATTTAAATGTCACATCTTCAGAGAGCATACCTGTGTTCTCTCTGCACCCCATCTCCTAAACCTAATCCATCCCTCATTCTGGTCCCCCATTATATTCTGTCATAGAGCATACTGTTTTCCCTTCATTGTGTTTATTTCTATTTAAAACTGTTTTTCTCAATGATCATTTAATGTCTCTTTCTTCCACTAAATTGTCAGGTCTGTGAGGGAAAGGTTGAAAACAGTGTCCCTAGCCCCTAGCAGGGTATCCTTCATTAATTCAGTAATTACTCACAGATTATCCACTGTAGACTAGATACTGCTGGAGTTCAGTAAGTATAGACTGAGTGAATGAATGGTAGATCTTTATCTATGCCACTGACCCTCTAAGCAAACCTAGACTGCGGCTCTTTGAGCAGGGGCCCTGACAGCTTCTCTGGAGAGGCATGCACAGAATTCACCAGGTCTGTAAAATGTACTTTTGGCATTTAGCAGCAAATTTGCAAAGACAGAAGTTAGTGTCTCCATAGTCTGCAACTAGTTTTAAATGTCTTATGTAAATATATATGAAGATAAAAATCACTGACTCTCAAATAGTCCAAAAAATTCAAATAAGTAATAAACATTTATAAAAATGTTCATCCCAATCAACAATCTAATATACAAATGTTTTCAAATATACTGTGATACTTTTCACCTATCAAATAAACCAGGTATTTCTAAAAGAGTCCTTGTTGCTGGGGAGAATATAGGGAAATAGGCATACTCAACACTGCTGACAATAGTATAAATCTCTATAATGTTGCTAGAAGTATCAAGAGACCTAAAAACGTGTTACCTAGCATTTCTGCTTTTAAGACTCTTTCTTATGGAGGTGTAAAATGCAACAAAAATTTGAGCATAAGGATAAGTAGTTCTCACAGTATTATCTGTAATATTGAACATTGGAAAAGTAGTCAAGTAACTTATGGTACATCCCTATATTGAGCTGTGCTGGGCTTCCACTTCTGTTAATGACAGGCTTAGTACTCCCCACCCCACACCACTCCACCTCATTTGTACTCACTGTCTGCTCTCTGTGTCTGTTCATTGTGTGCTGGTCTTCTTTTTAGGAGGCACCGGGAACCAAACCTGGGACCTCCCATGTGAGAGGGAAGTGTCCAATGGCTTGAGCCACCTCCGCTCCCAGGCTTAGTACTTTGAACAAACTCTCTCATTGAAGGTAACTTAGCTGAATAAAATGTACAAATCACCATTCTAAAGCCTCCAAAGAGCACAAGATAGAAATGAATTAATGACCTCTATCTGGAAGAAGATTTGTACCAAGAGAGGTGAGATCAACACCTAGGACCACTTTTGCTCTGAACCATTTGCCTGTCTGGAAGAGGAAGTTGAAAAGCTGAGTTGGGCTGTCTAGGAGGAAGGGAACAAAAAAGGCCAGGATTTGTCACGGGTAGAGATCCCAAACGATGTTAGAATGGATTTTTTAAAATATGCTGCTTATAAGAGAGAACGATAGCTAAAACAGAACAGTACTAAAATTTTAAAGTAAAAGGATGAAAAAAGATAATCTGTGCAAATACTAAAAATAAATTTGGATAGCTATATTAACATGAGGCAATAAACATTATTAGAGATTAAAAGTGTCATTTCATAATGATAAAAAGTTCAATTTACTAGGAAGATTTAACAGTTTTAAATCTATATGCAGTTAATAGCATAACCTCAAAATATATAGAGCAAAACCTGAAAGAATTACTAAGAGAAATACATAAATCTCCAATCATGGAGGGAGATTTTTAACTCTAAGTAATTGATAGAACAAATAAACTTTTTAAAAAATCAATAAGAAGCACAGTTAAAAAACTTAACCTAATATACATGTACAGAGAATATTTCCGCCTACAACTACAGAATATATTTCTTTTCAGTCGCACATGAATATTTACCAATATTGGCCATATTGTAGGCAATAAACCAAGTAAGGATTAAAGTCACATTGATGTTTTCTAATCATCTGGTTTCATTGAATTAAGCTAGAAATCAAGAAAAAGATAACTAGAATTTCCTTATCTCTTTGGAAATTGAGAAATAAGCTACTAAACCCATGGTTTAAATAAATCATAATGGAAACTGAAAATATTTTGGGCTGAAAGATGATGGAAATTCTACATACTAAAATTTGAAGGATATAGCTAAAGCAGTATTTAGAGGAAACTTTACAATCTTAAAATGGATATATTACAAAAAAAGAAAGACTTAAATGAGCTAAACATTCAGCTCAAGAAATTAGAAAAGAAACAGAAAAACCTACCTAAAGAAAATAGAAGGAAGCAATAAAGATAAAAGAAATTAATGAAATAGAAAATACAGGGACAATAAAACTAAAAGTTGGTTCTTTGAAGACTAATAAAATTGTTAAGTCTGATGAAATAGATCAAAAACAAGAAGGAATAACATAAATAACAGAGAAACACAAAGAATGACAGGAATGAAAAGGTGGTATCACAACGGATCCTGCAGTCATTAAACAGATAATAAGAGGTTAGTATGAAAATCTCTACACTAATGAAAATGTAAATGAAAAGGACAAATTCTCAGAAAAAGATAACTCAACAAAATTGACACAAGAAAAAAAATAGCAAACCTGAATATTCCGATAACTATTTTTTTTAGGAGGTACCAGGGATTGAACCTAGAACCTCGTACATGGGAAGCAGATGCTCAACCACTGAGTTACCTCCACTCCCCCCATAACAATTTTGAAAAGTGAATTGGTGATTAAAAACTTTCCCACAAAGAAAATCCAGACCCAGTGACTTCACTGGCTAGTTCTACCAAACAAGGAAAAAATAGCTCCAATCTTACATCACCTCTTCTAGAGAACAGAAAAAGAGCTCAGTTTAAGAAGCTGTCATAATCTTGTTGCCAAACCCCAAAAAGGACCACACAAATACAGAAAAATTTCAGATCAGTCTTAGTCATAAATATAGATGGAGAAATCCTAAACAAAATATTAAACTGAATCCATCAATATATTATAAGAATAATATATCATTACCAAGTTAGGATTATTCTAGGAATGCAAGGTTGGTTTAACATTAGGAAGACCCAGTCAGTGCAATTTGCCATAATAATAGAATAAAGGAGAAGAGTCATTTCAATAGATTTGAAATGTTTTTCAGACATTAAAAGTTGTGTTTGACAGGAGTTCATAATGGGGAAATAATATTGGTGTAATGTTAGGGGGAAAAGTCATGAAGGATATAAAACAACACATATAGATTAATACCAACTCTGTGAAAACAAAACAAACAATAGCATGGAAGAAATTTGAAGGAAAATGCCAAAATGTTAATAGTGGTTGTATCTGGATAGCAGGACTCTGGATAAATTCATTTTCCTGCCTTTTTATACTTTACTTGCTCTCTCTAGTTTTTTGAAGTAAGCATACATGGGCTTTTTAAGAAGAAAAAACAAAGTAATAAGGGCAAATTCACATAGATAAAAGATTTTATAGGGAGAGCACCTCTTAGTGTAACAATCCTTGTGTCACTTGAAGTGTCAAAATAGGTATAGTACCACACCATGGCATGCCAAAGGAAAAATTATACCAACATACCCCTTTGTGACTTGCTTATCTGATTTTTTAACCTGATATATGTATTTTTACCTGCCTGCTTTCCTTCCTTCCTTCCATCCGTCTTTCTCTTTTATTCTTTAAGGACTCTCATCTTAAACATACTAGAGGAACTGAACCTTATAGTGGATTCTGTTTCAAAATAATGACTTCTTGTTATGCTTCTAACTAATGACTTCTTGATAAAATGTGTTTCTAGATATTCACATATATATATACATATATGCATGCGTGCACGCATGCACATACATTTATATTTGCCCTCCCCTTTTTAAAAACTCAATGATTAAAAAAAAACACAGTGATAGCAAACTATCAGCCATGTTCTGCATTTTATTGTTTGAACAGTATGTCCTAGAGATTGTCACACATTAATCCACATATTGTTCCACATACAGATTCATCTCTTTCATTTTAACTCCTATAATGTATTGTACAGATAAACTGTTATTTCAAATTAATTTTTTTTTTTTTAATTAGGCCCAAGTTTCTTATACTAGGAAAGAGAAGCTTTGAGGGTTGTTGGATAAAGCATTGAAATCTCAGTTCTAGTTATCACTCACTTCTAAGCATGAATGTGGTCTTTTTTTTTTTTGGAGGGTCGGGGATTGAACCCGTGACCTTGTACATGGGAAGCAGGTGCTCAACCACTGAGCTACACCCACTCCCCTGAATATGGTCTTAATTAAGTTGCTAAACCTCTGGGAGCCTCAACCTCTCTATCTTAAAAGGATTACCAAGATATTTCCAGTTCCCACATTCTCTGAGTCAAAAATCACTATTAATGAAAGAAGCGCTTTTTGGCATTTACAGAGAGTACAAGGCAGTCAATGATTTATACATTTTTTTTTTAAGATTTATTTTATTTATTTATTTCTCCCCACCCCCTTCTTGTTTTTGACTTGCTGTGTCTGTTTGTCTTCCTTGTTTCTTTAGGAAACACCGGGAGCCAAAGCCGGGACCTCTGATGTGGGAGGGAGGTGCCTAATCACTTGAGCCACCTCCGCTCCCTGCTTTGTTGTGTCTATCATTATGTTTTTCCTCCCCATGTCTCTTGTGCATCAGCTCGCCACAACTGCCCGTCACATCAGCTCGCTGTCTTCTTTTAGGAGGCACTGGGAACTTCAGCTCCCTGCTTTATTGTGTCTCTCATTATGTTTTTTTCTTCTTGTGTCTCTTGTTGTGTCAGCTTACCACGCCTGCCCTTTGTGCCATCTCACTGTCATCTTTAGGAGGCACCGGGATCCAAACCAGCGACCTCCCATGTGATAGGTGGGAGCCCAGTTGCCTGAGCCACATCCTCTTCCCCAGTCAATGTTTTAGAATCAATGGCATATGGATATTATAACTAGCCTTTGTAACAAAAGAATATTATAAAAACTTTATTCTTTTTATTGAGAACTTTTTTTCTAGGCTTATAAAAGTAGAAATTCTAACCAGGAGCCAAATGTTGATCTCTAGTAGCTACCTATTCAGAAGTTGGATCAAGACAAAAAAAAATGTTTCAGAGATTTTTTTTTCCCACTTCTGTTAGTATTCTATCAGGACAAGCTCAGTATCCTTAAAGCCATTTTAGAAGTGAACTAAATTATGAACATCTATTATGCAATGTCTAAGAGAATGTGCAGTTGAGCCAGACTGCCTGACTTCACATTCTGGCCCTACCACTTACTAGCCTTGTAACCTTGGACAATATACTTAACCTCATAAGGTTAAAAGTATTCAATGAGTTAATATTCACAAAGCTCTTAGAACAGTGCCTAGTCATAATAAACACTCAGTAAATGTTTACTATAATTAATAAATAATGAAAGGACAGCATTCTCTGGCTGATAGAGCAGACAGGGTAGAGGCGTGGAGGTCTGGAATCTTGGAACTGTGAGAGCCCTGAAGGAGGTGTGTGTTGGGGAGAAGGGGGGTGATGCAAAGTGGAAGGAGAAAGGGAGTGGGGGGCACAAGTCTGTGAGCCTGTGTCATAGGACCAGAGGCTTAGAAGCAGGGTTCTTTCCAGCAAATGTGCTTTGGTGCCCCAAAAAGGATATGTACTTTATAAATAAAACCTTTTGACTGAAAAGACTGTTTGTCCAAATGGGTGGATATAAGTCTTTTTAGTTTTTCTTCCAAGGAGGGGTAGGGCAAAATTTTTATTTTTATTTTTATTTTTATTTTATTCAGGGCCTCCTATTGTAAGCCATAGTACTAGACATTTTTCTCCTCTCCACGGTAGATGTTATTATCATTGTACAAAGAGTTTGCACCTTGCCCAAAGTTAGCCAGCCAGTAAGTGGTAGGGCCAGAATTCTATGTCAGTTATCTGATTCCAAAGCCCATTCCAAGATTTTTTTTTTTTTTGAGGTACCAGGACCTTGTATGTAGGAGGCTGGCACTCAACCACTGAGCCATATCGGCTCCCTTGAGTTGGTTTTTTTCATTTGTTTGCTTGTTGTTTGTTTTTGTTTCTCTCTAGGAGGCACCAGGAACCAAACCTGGGACCTCCCATGTGAGAGATGGGCACTCAACTTCTTGAGCCACATCTCCTCCCCATTCTGAGATTTTTGATAAAGCAACCTAAATTTTCAATCCTAAGAATGGTGATAACAATTATTTTTATACACTTTTAGAAAGTTGTTTACAAATGAAGCTGATGTGACAAGAGTTTCTGCCTAGGGGCTGAAAGCTAACATTTGTGCTTGGATCTTAGCCTAAATAAGAAAAAGACAAGCCAAAGTCCTTGAGCTTTCCTGTTTGGATTCTTGTTTGATAATCTGCTACATCCTTCAGCCAATGTCTGCTAGAAGTTGGCATCAGACCAGAAGGAAGCATGAGTACAATATGAAGAGAATGTAACATTTGAAGACTTCCATTCTTGTCCAAGCCTCTAGATAAATCCTGGCACCAACCTGAGCCTCTATTTCCTTTTCTGCCACATATCACCAGGGACCTTTTCCTCACCTACAGATCATATGCAGATAGCCCAAATCCTTAGATTTCTTCCAAATCCTTAGAAGAAAGGTACAGCATGAACCAACTTTTTCTTTACACAGCTTTTAGAAAGAAACTCTGGAATTTCCTATCATCAGGGTAAAAATAGGCCCAAAATTAAACTGGCTTTTTAGAATATCAATAGAGTATGCAGCACTGTAGCTTTCCTGTTTTATCACCTACTAGTCTATCCTTAACAGCATAGTTCTTTAAAGCACAGTCTTTAGAATCAGGTAGACCTTGGGCGTACCACTTGCAGCCTCTGATGTTGGACAAATCACGTGACCTCTCTGAGACTCAGTTTCTTGTGTAACTATTTGACAAGGTTTTTGTGAGAACTAAATGAGATGTAAGTGCTGTTACTATAACAACTTATCAGGGCAGTGTGATCATTATCCCTCTTTTTATAAAAGAAGAAACTGAGGCTCAGAGGGGTGAAGTGATTTGCTTGTGAATAATAAGTAGTAGGCCTGGAAAACCATGTCTTCTGCCTATTGAGTCTAGTGGAAGAGCTGAATCTAATTATTTGATTTCCTAAATAGAAGCCACTGTAGAGACAGGCATCTGTTCTTTAAACATCAATTCAACCTCCTTTGATCTCTGCTTCTTTTCAAGGATTCAAGGAAATTCATGGAATGCCTAAGACCTTCCAGTACCTTATTGAAATGCCTCAACTCGGGAGGTGGGCAGTCATGTAGATAGGTGGACAGTAGGGGGAGTATCTCTGGCTCTCAATCTGTGGAAGGCCTCATTTACTGCCTCAGTTCCTCTTAAAGACTCAAATCAGGAGGCAACTCCTAGAAGCTTCCTCAGACCACTTGGCTGCCAACTGGGGCTTCATTGGAGACCCTACTCTGTGTTCCCTGGCCCCACTCCTTACCCTTCTCTGATCGCTGATTGCACTGAATGAATTTTCCCCACTGGACTGTGAGTCCCCTGCATTCCAGTGCCCATGGCAGGGCCTGGCTCATTCCCCCGATGGAGTGAGTCCCCTGAGTCCCTGACACCATCAGGCTTTTCACTAGGGCTCCAAGGAACAACTACATAATAGCTTTTAAAGAAAACAGGGGCTGGGTGAGCATTCTTATGTATTTATCTTTGTATGTGTGTGGTGGTACTTGGGCTTCACCACCACCACCACCACCACCACCACCACCACCACCACCACCACCACCACTAAATGAAAAGGAGAGAGGGAAAAACAACTGTAGAAAGAGAATGAACATTTGCTTTATTCTAGTGTGTTTCCAAGCCCTCTTCATGATGTGTATTTGTAATAGGCCTATTCCTCCTGCCTGTTTGTGCCAGCCCTGGAGACTTCCTGGTGATTGTGCTCTGCTTCTGGAGGCTTTGCCTTATTCAGTCACAAATAACTAATCTCACCAATTTCCACCATGTGATTTATAAAATGCCAGGGCTTTAAACCTTTTTTATTATACCACACAGCAGTTTTTAAATACAAAAGAAAATGTGATCATGCAAATAAACTGTTTACAAATAAAAATGGCTTGTGATGTTCATGGTACATATTTTAGGTTGATTTAAAGCTGAAAGCTGGTGGGGAAGTGGCGGGGGAGTGACCACTGTAAGGAAATTTCTGTTCGGGTAAGGGTTTTTTCAAGTAGATATTGGATAATTGTTCCCTGCTTGCTGCACACTAACAACATTTTAAGTGAAATGGAAACATTGTCCCCAATATAAGCATACATGCATGTGGCTACTTGTGTGTCCACCTCCTGCTGTCTAGTTATAATGAACTGATAGGCCATGTGTGTGATTGCCTTTTCTCTCCGTTATTCCTGTTTTCCCTCTAGCTTCTTTGGCTTGCCACTGGCCCCTTTGAGCCAAGGCCAGCATCAAGGGTTGATGAATACCTGGGTAAAATCCTGTGCTGACCTATACTAGAAGCAAACTTGTGCCCTGTCCACACCTACTTCTTCAGTAATGAGTGCCTGAATCATGCTATGTGGGCTGAGAAATTTCACATGTATTGCATTTTTCACTCTCCCTCTTTCTCGAAAGTTCTCCCTCTTTTCATTTTATCATTGGGTAGTAATTAGTATTCAAGGGAAATTGGTCTTAATATATTAAAATTGGTTAAGTGCATTTAGACCCTGTACCACAGCCAATGTCTTATTGGAAAATGTAATTGGGGACTCTGTGTGTGTAATTAATTGAATTACAATTAAGAACTTTCATTAAGCGATACACTGGTACATTAGAGCAGTAAAGAAACATGTTTGACAAGCCACAAACCCTTTCTGGGCTGTAAGTGAGGGCAAGGGGATTTGTATCCCTCTGGTAGGGATACATAATCTTCTCTGCAGCCCCAACTAATGGTTTGGTAATGCAT
Organism: Cabassous unicinctus; assembly: GCA_029593785.1. Classification (NCBI taxonomy): domain Eukaryota; kingdom Metazoa; phylum Chordata; class Mammalia; order Cingulata; family Chlamyphoridae; genus Cabassous; species Cabassous unicinctus. The sequence goes on from JAQZBX010003381.1 coordinate 38,842, forward strand.
CAGGTGACTTTTCTGCAGTGACTCTGGATGGGAGGTGGGGTTCTTACAACACGTGTGGCCTTATTCCCTGCCCTCAGAGCCAGGGAGAGGGCACCTCAGTGTTGATCAAATATTAAAATTCTTGAATATTTTGCCATGTAAATTGTTTTAAATGCCCAGGCTCTTCTGAAGACCCTTGTTACTTTTCCTGTTCTTTGAATAGTGCTAAGAACACATTGGGGGAAGCAGATGTTGCTCAAATGATTGAGCTCCCACCTATCACATGGGAGGTCCCGGGTTCAGTTCCTGGTCCCTCCTGGAGAAGATGAGCCAGACAGTGAGCTGACATGACAGGCAGGTGTGGCGAGCTGACACAACAAGATGATGCAACAAGGAGACATAAAGAGGAAAGACAATGTGAGATACAACAAAGCAGGGAGCTGAGGTGGCTCAAGTGATTGAGCACCATTCTCCCACACGGGAGGTCCCAGGTTCAGTTCTCAGTGCCTCCTAAAGAGAAGACAAGCAGACAGCAAGCACAAAACAATGGGAGGACTGGAGGGAGGGGGAATAAATAAATAAAATAAATCTTTAAAAAAAAAAAACACATGGGAGGAAAGGGAAGTGATGGGAATTCTGTCATCAACAAAACTTTCAAGCAAAACTGTAATGAATCGATAGTTCAGACCTTTGAATGGTCATACACCATTTTCTGAAGGGTGGTTGGCTTCTCTTTAAGCACAAAATCATTTGTTCATTAATTCCCCAAACATTAGTAGGAGTCCCCCTTTGGGCCAGCCACTGTGCTGATGCTGGGGTGGTAGAAAAAATAGAGCCCCACATCACAGAACCCACAATTGTGAGAAGTGCTACGAGGGATTTAAAAGATTGGGTAGCAGTGGACCAGAGCTGGTAAGAGGAGTTGGAGAAGGCTTCCTCGAAGAAGAGACCTAAAGTATAAAAAGGAGTTAGTCAGATAATGAGTAAGAGAAGAATGTCCCAGGCCACAGGACTGCTCATCTGAAGGCCTTGAGAGAAGAAGAAGCTTGACATATTTGGGAATGAATGAATGAACAAATGAACTGACAGACAGATGGAATGGGATGAAATGAGCAAGGGAGAGAGTGCTGAGAAGTGAGACTGAGGGATAGGTAGAATCTGTAATACAGAGTCTCATAGGCCTCCGTTTCATGATCAGCTCTTTAGAAATTCTGCAAACCTGAAACCGTTTCTTTTTGATCACCTCATAAAACAAGATTACCCTGATTTATTGAGGGTCTGAAATCTCCCTGTGGAAAGTTGTCCAGCCTGACTGGCTCTGGCTCCAAGAGTTTAATCAATTAGGCACTGACAGCAAGGATCCCTACACTGGTTGTAGCGTGGCATATTCTGTGAAGGGTATATCCTACTGTGTGATCCTGAAGGCTATGAAGAGATTACCGTAGAGGTGCGTGTGTGCATGCATGTGTGTATGTATATATGATAGTGCATCACATATTGATTGTTTTTCTAGCACAAATGAGTAATAGCCAAGGGGAAGTGTTTAATAGAAGAGAAGCTTTGGGTTTATGTGGCTTTGGGGACTTAAAAGGCCTTTGGAAAAAAAAAATGTGATAGATGCAGAATGCTAAGAGAAGGGAGATAGGAGTTTTTCTCCGTGGCTCACTTAATACATCCAGCTTTGAGGGTTTTGGAAGGAGTAGAAGAGGTAGATGTTATCCTTGATTCCTAAGCCCATTTGTTCTGGCAAGGCCAGGCAGGACTGTGTTCTCCTTACATACTGTTATGTCCCATGAATTAGTACTCTCCCTACCCATCCAAGGAATATTTTTATTCAAGGGATTATAGGTGATTAAAGTCCCAGTTTTGGAATTAGACAGACCTGGGTTCAATTCCAGCAGGATGACATTTTGAGCCTCACTTTTCTCACCTGTAAGAAGAGGATAATGTCCATATTAAATGGACATTGAGAAAAGTACATGAGTAATATATTTAAATTGCTGAGCATGTTTATCATACAGTAAGCCTCAGTAAATATAAACTGCTATTGTAATTATCATTGCTGTTAAGGAAGGTTCACTGTCCTTGATGATCCCAGTGAGTCTGAAGGGAAAACTAGGAATGGTGTGTTAGGTTCTGTTAACTGAGGTAAATGCAAAGGATGGTATACAAACTTCAGGTTTTGTAATGTTTAACCTACATTACATCAAACTTCATTCATTCCACCAACGGTAATTATTGAACACCTATTGTGTTACAGACGTGTGCTAGGTGACATGGAATGTTCCTGCCCTCAAGGAGCTCAAGCATACTACAAATTCTTTTCATTTAAGATAATTCAACAAAGTGCTTTAAGATTTCAGGAAGGGATCAGGGAAGGTTCCATTTGAATTAGTCCTTGAATTGTGTAGATTTTTTAAAGAGCGGAAAGAACGTTCTGGCCAGATGGCATAACCTGAGCAAAGTTCAGTTTGGCTGAAGCAGGAGTTGTTCTGTGTGGGGAGTAATGATAAGGATTTGAGAAACAATGGGGCAGAAGATGGTTTATTTACTCTTCATTCAGTAAGTTACTTGCACAGCAATAATTTATTGTGTGTCAGATACTGAACTGGGTGTTGCTCCTGCTTTTGAAAAGCTTCTCCCCCCTCCCCTGACCATTTTATTTTTCTCTCACCCTTTCATGATACCCTTTGCTCCAGTCAAATGCAGACACCTGCTGTTCTCTCTGTATGTGCTCATACTTTGTGGACTTCATGTTGTTTCCCATATTGTTCCCTCTGTGGATTGCCTGCCTGTTGTCCTTCCTGTCATCTGGGGATCCTGGCATCCTCCTCTGTTCCTGAAGCACTAGCATAGCACCGGGCTTATGGTTGGTGCTTGGTGACTTTGCTGGCTTGGATGGAATGGTCAACAGGGTAATGTTACAAAGGGTTTTAAAGTGAGGATGTAACAAATACCATTGGTCTTCTGGTTGAGTTCTAGAATTGGCATAAATCTTTTTGGAGAAGGGAAATTGAAGTTTTTATAAGTTTTAACTTAAAACTAAATTATTTTAGACTTGGTCTAAGACTCATCAAACCATAAATGAAACTTAAAGGCCCATGCAGTTTGCATCTCTGAATACATGAAATCTACCAGTAGCTTGCAGTGAGTTCATCTGAGCTTGGATTTCATTACTAGTGGTCATTTGTCTAAAAATCATGTCCCTCTAAGTATCCACCTCAGTTCCAGTGAAACCACATATATGAAAACATTGTCAACTCTAAAATAGTATTTGTTATGATTAGCCTTGGTCTGATCATTTTAAGACTATACTCTTACAATGTATATACAAGCTTTCCATATATGTCCATTGTCATATATGTAACACACATAGTATTAACTGTACTTTTGTGTCTCATCATAATTGCCCAAATAGACATCTAGGGACAATGATAACATGGCATAACAACCAATAAAGGCAGCTGTTCTCAAACTTTTGGGTTTTCGGACTTCTTTATACTCTTAAAAATTGAGGGCCCCAAAGAACTTTTGTTAATGAGAGTTTTATCTATTGATTGTATTAAAAATAAAAACTGAGAAATTAAAAAATATTTAGTAATTCCTTGAAAAAGCAATAATAAACCCATTATATGTTAACAGAGAAATTTTTATGACAATTATATTTTCTAAAAAAAATTTAACCTCACAAGAGTGGCGCTGTTTTCCATTTTTGTAAATCTCTGTATTATCTGACTTCATAGAAGATACCTGGTGCTCATATCTGCTTCTGCATTCAATCTGTTGCAATATTTTGTTTGAAGTATATGAAGTATATGAAGAAAATTTGGCCTTAGCCCGATATGTTGTTGCCAAAGAGAGGAAAATTTCAATAGCTTTTTCAGATAACTGGCTATTCTTCTTTGTTAATGTACCAAAACTCAAGTGGTAACTTAGTTAAAATATGGAATCTGAGTCATATCAATGAACTCTTGGCACTCTGCACTTGTAAGAGAATAGGTGTAAAAAGGGCAAATAACATCTTACTGTTATTACTATGAAAATAATATTGATATTATGGACTCTCTGAAGAGGTCTTAGGGATTCACCCCATACTTCTTGGAACACACTTTTTTTTTTTTTTTTAGGTACTGCGGCCAGGGATGGAACCTGGGACCTTGTTTGAGGGAAGCTGGTGCTCAACCACTGAGCCACATGAGCTCCCCTGAGTTGGTTTTTCACTTTTTTTGTTGTTGTTTGTTTTTAGGAGGCACTGAGAACCGAACCCGGGCCCTCCCTTGTGGGAAGCAGGCACTCAAAAGCTTAAGTGACATCTGTTCCTGGAACATACTTTAAGAACTGCTGATTTAGAGTTTATAGTTTATCTAACTCAGTCTCTACCTTGATATTGCAAGTAAGAATGTGGTGACGTGGTAACTTTGTTTCTTGGCTGCTATGACAAAAGCCACACAATGAGTTGGCTTAAGCAACAGAAATTTATTCTCAGTTTCAGAGGCTGGAAGCTTGCTTCTTCCTGGGGTCAGTAGCATTCTGGAGGCTGGCAATCCTTGGGTTCCTTGGCTTTCCTGTCACATGGCTATATCCTCTCCTTTCTCTTCCAGGTTCCTGTGGCTTCAGGCTCTTCCCTGTGGTTTTCTTTCTATAAGGTCTCCAATAGTTGGATTAAGACCCATCCTGATTCAGCTGTCCACACCTTAACTTAAAATAACATCTTCAGAAGGTCCTTTTTACCATGGGTTCACACCCACAGGAAAAGATCGAGATTAAGAACATGGTTTTTGTGTGGGGTACATTACTCAATCTGCCACAGGTTGGTAGGGAAGGAACAGCTTTCATCAGCACTACTTGGGAGAAAGGGGAGAAAAGGAACAGTAAAAAGAACTTGGGCTCCACGGTCCAATTGATCTGGACTCAGCTCTGCCTCATCCTAGGCAAGATTTTGACCCACTCTTGACCTTTGGTGTCAGAGATAGTATTTGAATCTACATCTCTGGATTCTATATTCCATGTTCTTTCTAATGTTAAGCCCCAAGGCCACTTGCCAGCCCCTGACTGCCTCATAATGCCTCTTCTGCTTTCTCTGCTGCAGGCCCTAGACTCCAGCTGCCTCCTTTCACACTCTCTCTGCTTTCTTTCCCCCTCGTTGCCATTCTTCACCTAGGGTACCAGACCTCATTCCTCATCCCCTTCCTCCTGATTTCTTACACTGGACAGTTAACCTCTTCCTCTCTTGGATTTTCTGCTTGTCCTCCAGACTTTTCCATATTATTAAATATACTCTCTTGTCATTCTGCCAGAGCCTTGTCAGTCCATTTGCGTTCTGGTGCTCAAATCAGTGTTAGGCCCAACCCCAAAATTTGATCTATCACAATACATCTTTGAGTTATTGCAACTCGAGCATTTTGACACAATACATTATGGTAATCCATGGCACATAGAGACATTAACACTCCCGACTTTGACAAAATACATTGTGAAGTCTTTGAAGGCACCATTACAATTTATCTTGTCATTCACAAGGAGACCCAGTTCAGCATTAATGTAGATGAACCAGTGTGGTTTTGTTTCATTTAATTGCTTGTGACCTTTTTAATTGTAATTTAATAAAATACCAAAGTGTTATATTTTAGTTAAATTAACATTTTGGGAAGTGTTTGGGCTTTTGTTTTTGTTTGTTTTTTTTTTGTATCTTTGTTTTTAAGATGTGATTCTCTATGCTTTTGAGTAAATAAAAATCTCTTTTCTTGAATGGAAGTGGGTTTTTTTAATGTGAAGTTGATAGTACAGTAATAATTTTAATATGCAAATGGTACAGTGTCAGGCATCTTTCATGTATGCTTGAGTTCACCCCTTTCCAGAAGAAAACTAACAGGAATGTTGTACATGCAGAGCCATGTAGAAATTTTCTGGTTCAAAAGCATGCTTTTGTTATAATGCTTTGCTTCAAATGTTTGTCTTTAGATAAAAGTGTGTGTTGCATGCACCATTTATCGAGCACTTTTTTCTGCCCTGCACTGTTTTCCTTGTCTATTCTGTATCTAGTTTGTAAGCTCCTGAAGTTCAGGAAACCTGCCTTATCCTCACCAATGTCCACCCCCTCCCCAAGTCTAGCACAGTGCTGACATAAGGAGAGAAGTGGTTGCAGGTTGCATGGGTGACTATTCTATATACAGACATGCTCCCACCAAGCCACAACACTCCTGGGCCTATTTTGAGAAATGGTTCTGGAATTCCAAGACCAGAAGTTGTTCTCATTCAGCAAATACCTTCTTGTGAGTGAGCAGCATGTATCGGAGGCAAGTGCCAGACTGTTCCTTCTCTACTCCCCCAGGGGCTGTTTCCCTTCCGATCCTAAAACTAAACCTACCCTTTGTCAGCTGGGGCAGGACTCAGAACTCACCCAAGTATCAGTGGGAATTTAAATTCTCAAATGGGATGTGAATTTACACTGTCAGAGAGTAGAAGGTCAATGCAAGAAGCATTAGTGTGTTGAGCAAGCTCCAGCTATGTGAGTCTTGAACAAAATTAATATAAGGAAATTGACAAGCCTTGCTGGTTATACCATAGCTTTAAGACGTCTACTAAAATCCTATCATCTCATCTGCCCATTATTAACATTTCAGCAAAATATAAAGTTTTCATTAATCTCCAATAGCAAATTTAAGAGTGAAAACTGGCACTTGTTTGAGCTTTTAGGACTACATTAGCTGGTATATTAAACAAAATATGTCATTCTTCAGTAGCTTCTGTAAGAAGTTAAATCAATTTCCAGCCATATTTATGTACCACTTTATCTAAAAGCATCTGAATTATCATTTACAGCTAAGATGCTTTATTAGCAGCTGGCATTGAAATTGCTCAGTAAAAAATTATATGTCACGTTATAGTAATTTTTAAATTGGTTTTAATCCAACATCATAAAATGTAAAAGTCTTAAGTGTGTTTTTTTTAGTAATTGACATTTTAGCATAATGAGCTGTTACCTCTTTCCAAATCAAATACCTGTAATATTTAGAAACTACTAATTAGTAAAGAATACAGGAGTTCTTGAGCTCAAACTAAGTTCTATCTAATGGCATTTTCTCAGAAAAGATGGCTTGAGGTGATCTTTAAAACATTAAAGCATTTCAATATTTTACCGAAATTCTCTGTAATTCTCATGTATAAAAGTTCTCAAATAGAAATAAACACATTTTGGCAACTGTGTTTCAGTGAAAATGTAGATTAATGCAAGTGAATGATTATTCTAAACTCTTAAATCCTAGCCAGCTTCTTGGTTTGGGATGTGAACATTACCCAGGAAACAGTAAATGATCATGGTCATGGCATCACGATCACAATTCACAGGTGTTCCCAGGAAAGGAAATAATACTAAGCCAATGGCCTTTGCAGACATTGAGTGCAATTCTGCAACATACTAGCTAGCAGAATGATGTGGTTAAGTTACTCAGCCTCTCTGATCCTCACCTTCCTGTGGCTTGACATCTGGTATTCATCCAGTAAATTTTTACTGAACTCCTACTTTATCCCATACACAGTAGCAATAGCAAGCAGTTCCTAACCCTGCCCTCCTTGGGTTTATAGTCTAATAGAAGAGACAGATAATTACTGTCTGTGATATGTGTTCTGAAGTAAAAATGTAGGGTGCAGTAGAAGGAGGTAACAGAAGAATCTGAATTAGACACAGGGATCTGGGGTCAGGGAAGTCTTCCCTGGGATGTCACTTGAGTTGAGGTCAGGAAGAATAAGGAGGAAGCCAGAGGGAGTGAGATGGGGAGAAGGATAACCTGGTCAGAGTTACAATGTAACTCTGTTGTAAGCATTCAGTGAATGGCCCTTTAAGGGTAGGCTGCATCCTTATTAAGGGAAAAGCATTCTTGTTGGTGCTAGAATGGTCCAAATTGGGAATAAATACAGTATTTGGAAATAGAATACAAAATTCCTAGTAAATGAGCTACATGTGAAAGCATCAGAAACCAACTTCATCTTAAAATCTTGCACTGTAAGCAGTAACTATGAGAAGGAAAAGAGTGTGATTATCAGGCTACCAGTTATGTAACAGAATTTCCCAATTTTATACCCAAATCTAGAGTTTTCCATGCTTCCAACTCTGTGCCCAAGAGCTCTCTCTAGGCTTTTCCCTGTGGAACCAACTCTCATTGCTCAATGCAAGAGTGGTCAACCTTGTTCTGGTTGGTCATAGCTACACAAGTGCTTTTTTCTGGTTGACCTGGCCCACACTGATCCCCTTTCCCCCTTACTCCTCCCACAGCTAAAGGCCTTCAGAAGACCACATTTCAAATGCTGGGGACCAAGAGATATTTTTACTTCACCTAGTATGACTGTAGGCATTATAATTAAGCCTCCCAAAGCTTCAGATTACTCATTGGATAATATGGAAAATTATGGAACCTGTACGGTTGTTATAAGGCCTAATGGCAGTAACATGTATAAACTGCTTAGCACCATGCCAGGCACATAGTAAGCACTCATACATATTAGCTATTATTTTATTATTTAGTAAAATCTAGTGAGAACATACCATTTGGCAGACATGGTACTGCTTGCAGAAGATTATAGAGATGAATATGCAACTTTTACTGACCTTCACAAAGCCTCCAAATTAGGACAGAGCAACCACTAAACAATTGTAGTGTAAGGCTGAATATGATTCTCTATCACGAGTAAAAATAATCATGGCTGCTATTTATTGAACCTAGTATATGTTAGATTCTTCACATACAATTTTGACATTCCATGAATGGCATAAACTAGAGTTCAGAAAGGTAAAGTCACCCAAGGTCACAGAGTGAGTTAAAGGCAGAACTGGGAGTTGAGCCCTCATCTGCCTGACTCCAGGGACAAGTATAAGCCAAGTGCTATGGGGTTTGAGCTATCCTGGGTGGCATTTTGACTAGGTATAGCATAAGGGGTGTTCTAGGCCAAGGGGCTACCAAGTGAGCAAAGGCTCAGAAATAGAAAAATCTGGGCCTTTGTGCAATCTGATGAGTCTGGGAGGAACTGAAAGAAGGTATTATGAGAAGTGACAAGTAAGATTGGAAAGACGTTTCAGCCAGATTATTAGCTGCCTTGATTACTTGGCTGAAAAAAAAGTGTACTTCATTCAGGAGGCCATGGGAAATGGGGAAAGATTTTTTAGTACCAGTCCTATTTGTTCCCAGTATCACATGTCAGAGTACTTAGCATGCACATTTGATTAGTGAGTGAATGTCCAACGATGAATTGGGAAGGGTGGCTGGACTGCAGCTGGAAGGCCAGTGAGGAGACTGTCATAGCCATCCAAACACAAGCAGGCTTGTATCCAAACCACAGTGGAGGCTGTGGGCCGCAGGGTGGGAAGCTATTAAATAGACAGTTTAAGGGCCTTGAAAAGGGCAGGGATTCTGCAAGAGGCAAGTATTACTTTTATGACCTGAAAAATAATTATTAGGAAAAGAGAAGAAAAAAGTTTGACCACCTAGGCTCTTGTGGTTTTGATTTACTCTTGTGGAGACTGAGAGCTTCTGGCAAGCTGGCATTTTTCCATTCTTCTGCATCCATACTCCCCAGCCAAAGGCTTGCCATAGAATAGGCAGTGTTTGTGGAATTAATTGTTGAATGATTAATATGTTACCATTCTCTGTTTACTGGAATGGCATTATTAAGTCATCGCTCAGCCTTTTCTTCTCCAAATTAAATAGCCCATGTTATTTTAATTTATCCCAAAGCATTTTAAGCAGACACCATTTGCCAAGCCTCATGTATCTTTATGTGTTAAAGTGCTTTTTCCTCCCCAGGTTCAAGGGCAGACGGGGTTTTTGTGGAGGATTCGCAAATTGACATAGCCACAGTACAGGATATGCTTAGCAGCCACCATTACAAGTCATTCAAAGTCAGCATGATCCACAGACTACGGTTCACAACCGACGTACAGTTAGGTAAGTGCGTGAACAGATGATGAACTGAACTCTTTATATCAGTAGTCAAAACAGAAATAGGGAAAGAAAACATACAACTTTTATGTGACCTGAATGACTAAAGGTAATTTGTTTTCAGAGAAAATGTTTAAACAATGAAATTTAAAGCACATCATTTTTCCCACCTGAGTGCTCTGTCTTGTCTTCTTTTTTATGAAGCAGGAGATTGGAAATAGAACTAACTTGAGACTCTTTTCAAACTGATTGACTTCTGTGAGGTTCCATAATTCTTTTCATTCCATAATTCTCTTACATGCTATCCTTTGAACTGCTTATCTTAACATTGTCACTTGCCTTTTCCTGCTCAGTGAACGCATCCCTTATTCATTCACTCATGCCTTTATTCATGAAGCTTTTTAATGACCTCAGGAGTTATATTTGGATTCTTAACCAGATAAACTGGAACTAACTTATTTTCAATTAATATTTGGGGTTAATTTGTTCCAGTTAGCTGTTAAATTTCTGTTTTGACTTAAACCTAACAGGAGTAGAGAAAGGGTCATAGTAGTCAACATAATATTAGTACATCATCATCATCATCTTAATAGCTACCATTTATGGGGTATCCACCATATATTAGGCACTATGCTAAACTGTTTTACATGAACTATTTAACTGCCTGGAAGGTAGGTACTTTTACTGTCCCAGTGAAAGTAAATGTGGTACAGAGAGGTGATATCTCATGCCCAAGCTTACATAGCTGCTTGTGGTGGGGTCAGGATCAGAAACCTCTGACCTCTGCCACCCTAATCAAGGGTCTTCCAGGTGGCAGAGGTCGGGGATGGCGGGGCAGGGGGGTGTGGGGTGCGGGTGGGCAGGGAGGGATCCCAGCCTGGTTCATTCAGGGAGCAGAACCATCCTGGCTGTGCCACTGACAACTGCCATGCCACCCCTTCCTGGGCCTCATTTGTCTGATGTATAAAGGGAGAACATTTGAATTCTGACTCTGAAACTCACTAATTTTATGTTTCTCACAAATGCTTTGTGTTTGTCTCATAATAAAATATTTTCTAATATTGGCATTAGTCTGAATCTGGCTAATTTGCAGTAAACCTCAAAAATCTCAAAAAGTCCTTCCTGGCTTTACAGACAGGAGCTTGAAATATGCTGACAGTACAACTTCATAATTAAGAAATGGGGGGAAGTGGCTGTGGCTCAATTGGTTGGGCTCCCGTTTACCATATGGGAGGCCGTGGGTTCGATTCCCAGGGCCTCCTGGTGAAGGCAAGCCGGCCCACATGGTGTGGTGAGCTGAGCTGGCACAGCAAGATTACCCAACAAAGGGAGACAAGCAGACACAGAAAAATGCAAAGCAAATGAACACAGCAAGCACAAGCAGCAAAGGGGGGATAAATAAATAAATAAAAATAGATCTTTAAAAAAAAAAAAAGAAATGGGCATTGGAATCACATTTAGTTTAAATTGTGGTGCCACCGATAACCAGCTGTTTAAGAGTCAAGTGTCTTAATCTTTCTGAGCCTCTATTTCATCCTGTTTAAATGGTAATATCAGTAGTATCAATTTCTTAGAATTGCTGTGGAAAAAAAGCTAGATACTACGTGTAAAGCTCTTAGCACAGAGCCTGACAGTTGGTAATAAGCACTCAATATATGGGAGCCATTAATGGAGAGACAGTATAGTGACATACCTAGAGGATAGGCTAAGGAGCTAGAAGCTTGGGTTCAAACCTTGGCTCATTTATTAGCTCTATCACCATGGGAAAATGATTCAGAGCCTTAGTTTCCTCATCTGTAAAATGAAGTTATTAATAGTCCTTATCTCATACCTAGACTAATTATAAGGATAAAAGGCCATAACACCATGCAGAATACTTAGAAAGGCACCTGGCACGTAGCAAGTGCTCAGTAAATGTTAGCTGCTAAGATGATAGTGCTTCCAGCAACTAAATGATAAATTATCACCCAGTTTCTTTAATGTTGATTCTTAAAACAAAATTATTCAGTGTTGATATTCCTAGGGATGCTTCTCCTGGTGTCTCTCATAGAAATAAAAATAATAAAGACTGCTCAAAAAGAAGCCAGACCCAAAAAAGTATATACTGTATGATTTCATTCATATAATGTTCAAAAATGGACAAAAATAATCTGTTGTGTAAGACATAAAGATAGTGGTTATTCAGGGGGTGAAGAAGCAGTAGTGTTTGGAGGGGGCCTTCTGGGAGGCAGTTAAGATTCTTTTCCTTGATCTGGGTACTGATTAGATGGGTAAGTAGACTTTGTGGAAAACTCAGGTTATCTATACTCATGATTTGTGGGTTTTCTGTGTGTATATTAGTTTCAGTAAAAAGCTTTCTGAAATAATAATGCTACACAATTATCCAGTTGATATTTGCTGCTTTTCCCAGTAACACAAAAGATCTACTTTTTCTGAGTGGTCCTAGTTTTAAGAAACCCAACAAGTGGCTGGACTCCAAGCAAGTCAAAGGTCCAAGGCAGAGATTTTCCTGGGAAGCAAAATCAGCAAATCCATCATTGCTTCTTCCCCAGAGGTGAAAAGCAGTGCCTTGGAAAAATAACCAAGATCATGGACTTCTCCCATTTTTTCCAAAGGCTTTTAAAAAGTTAAACTTTAATGCATCAGATTCTGACTTGTATATTCATTCAAAAGAAAAGTCAACAAAGAGATCTGTAGAAAGAGCCCAAGCTCTGGAATCAGGCAGGATTGGTTTGAATCCCAGCTTTACCACTTACCTGCAGTGTCACCTAGGGCAAACCCCTTTCCTTTTCAGTCTCAGTTTTTGTCATTTATAAAATGGGGATTATTATGTTTACCTTTCAAGATTGTTTGAAAAACATTTGGCCCATAGACACTGTATTCTAAATGGTGGCTTATATTAGTATAGTTGTTACTGTCATTATTATTTTGCCTGTTGCTTTCTCTCCTAGTCCACCATTTTTGAAAGTATTTAAACAGATCACTCAGATTAGGTGATGGCTTTCTTAGTAAAGTTTGACCTGTAGCCACAATGGAGACTTGTCAGGAATAGATGATGACAAGGCTGAAAGTTTCTCTTCCTAGAGCATTGGTTCTCTGAGGTGAAGCAACTAGAGGCTGGGTCCTAGTCACTTCTGGAGTGCTTCCAGTGGCACACACGGTGCCTTCTGGTAGAGAGGCACAGCTCTGAGGAACTTATAAAACAGTCGGATATTATCAGAACATTTGTATAAATGAATCCAAGTTCAATCTTTAGCATTATAAGCAGAAACTTCATTGCTTCGTCCTAGGGAATTTTGTGACAGTCAGATGAACTGCCCGTGAGTATTTTAAGCTCCTCTTCCCTTCCCTTGTAGAGGAGATCAGGTGTGTAACTTCAGACCCTCTCTCCCTCCTTGCAAAATGGATGATAATACCCCTTCATTCTAACAACAACTGGGAAAAAAACCTGCATACACCAATCCAGAAATTCTTTCCCTCTGAAACAGAATCTACCACATAGTGCAGAGCAGCAAACAGCACACCCTTTATGAGCATTCAAGTGAGCAGCTGGATTCTGAGATCAGTAAATAATTCATTTTATTTCAGCTGACTAGCCAGGTGCTTCAGATCTTTCCTGACACTGATGGATGGTCTCCTCTACTCGTCCATCCTGTGTCAGTCAGAAGCAGAGATTTCACTTGCCCCCTGTGGCAAGTTCTCCTAAGTGGTAAGTGTCTGTGTGTGGCATTTACCCAGCAGCCCTGCTGATTCCACAGAAAACTACCTGTCCACTCTGAGTTAGTGGTACATAAGAGCACACAGCAGAGGGTCGGCATCCCCGAGCTCTGCAGTGCCATTACAGCTGCATGTCTTCTGATGGGGTAGTAGAGGCCAGTGTTCCCATTTTACCCTCTGCCATTTGTTTCTGAGAGTCAGAGGAGGGGGGACTCAAACTTTTGTCCATAAGACCCAAAGTTAAACACTTTTTTCACCAGACTTTTCTATGATTGAAAAAAAATTATTGATTTCTATTAATAAAACCTTTGGCAGAGATCTGATCTAGTAAAGTAATATTAATAAAAATAGTGATAATTTTTTAAAAGTTATCATTAAGTGCTTATCATGTGCCAGGCAGTTTGCTGATCACATTCTTTATATGCGTTGTTTCTTGTAAATCATAACACTATTATTAAATAGGTACTGGGATATAAGGAGGTAAATGGTGAAGCTGGGATCAAAATCCAAGACTTTCTGAGACTGTTCGGCACCTAACTACTACTATATTAGGCCTCGAATGCAAATCATCTTCTATAGTTCTATAGCAATTTACAGAATACAAAGAACTTTTACCTCCGTTAACTTATTTACTCTGCACAGCTCATTGTTGTTTTTCCCATTCGATGACTGAGAACACTGAGGTTTGGAGAAGTTAATTAGGTAATGTGATGTATATAAAGCACTTAGTGCTTAATAAATATTTAAATAAATATTAACTCCCTTTCCCTCCCCCTCAGCCATCAGGATGTACAGTGGGATATCCAGTCCCAGGAGCAGAACTGGGACTTAAACTCAATCCCATACTTTCCATCGTGCCACAGATGCCTCAGCCATTAATAACTTGCCTCCATAAAGGAAGTGATTGCTTCTAGTTGACTGGTTCAAAAAATTCTGCACATCCCTTTACCCCTTATGTCTTTGTCCAAGGCTCATTTCCCTGACTTGGGCAGGTCAGCCTGGTTTTCCAGACACTTTCTCAGGCTGAGAAGTACTTTGATATTGTGCCACATGTACTAACTTATGCCCTATCATTTGTCAATATAGTCTGTCTCAATGTCACTGAAAGGATATGTTACTGAATACATAATATACCATGAACTCCATCTGTGTTATAATTGCATATGTAACCTAATATAATTCTGTATAGGATATATTCTGAAAGTATACATTAGAAAATGAACTCTACCAAAAGGTTCCATAGTTACCACTATTATCTCTTTACTGAAACAATCTAATATGTATAATCATAATACCTGTGATTATGGTAATTACTTATAAAAGTATCAAGTACAACATCACATATTTTATCTTAGAGAAGGCAAAGAGGTTTCATTACATAAACCGACACCAATCAAGTTGTAACGGCTACCCAGAGAGTCATGTTGAGACCAAATCGCAAACTGCATCTGAGGGCAGCATAAAAAAAAAATCTGTAATTAATTAAAAATGTCTGCCCTAGGCCTGGGCATGAGGAAAGGCAGCACATTTACCATCGATTGTCTTCTCTGCCTTACCTTTGCAGTTGTTATTTAACTAGTTAATAACTACAAGCAAGCACTTGAGGGAAGACATTATTACAGCATTATTTTTTAATATACAGTATGCAAAGTTAAGAAACATCAGCAACATAAGACTTACTTAGTAAAAGCAAGTTAAGGACTATATTACTTCTCAGACTCTCTGACACTAAAAGTTCTGTGTAGTGTGTGCACCTGTTATTTTACAATGGGATACCTATAGAGTATAGTTCAAGTAATTATATAATCTGGAAATGCATGTTCTTAGGAAGTAGATTTCCATTTAATTTTCCATTTGATTTGCATTTAATTTTCTTATTGAATAATAAGGAAATAATCTTCTTCATTCAGAGACACAAGATGATCATGAGGAGACACAGATCACACTTAACTTAAAATCCTTAAATCATTCAGCAATTTGAGGTTGGCAATTCTAGTATAAAATGATTGTTTTGTCCCTATTGGGACAACATATTCAGAACCAAAATTTGAAATATAGTTTAACAAATACTAATGAAATTATGGCTTAGCAGGACAAATATTTACTATCAGGTCTGCCTCCAGAAAATTGCTCTACACATTAGCCATTAATGTAGTGATTGGGTTGAGGGAAAATCACCTGACTGGGAATGTCAGAAACTCTAGGGGCTTTTTTTTTTTTCTTTTTTTTGACTGCATACCTCCTTCTAATTCTCTGCTCCCAGAGCCACCCTTTTGAGAATTCCTGCCTAGTGATCCCAGGTTACTAATGACAATGTGTCAAATTCCTTGGGTGGCTGGGAAAAAATAAAAGTTGGGAATCACTGGTGTAGTGGAATTAATTGGAGTATGATATGTGTGAGTCCATCCAAGTCTCTGTATTCTTTTTATCACTCTTTCATCCTTGGCACTTGAGCTCCTACAGTGTGCCAGGACCTGAACATGGGGAAGATCTGATTTTTTCTACCCCCTACAAACAACATGAATTCTCTTAAGAGACAGCATTCTGCTTCTTAACTGGCATTGCAAGCCCACCTGAGGCATCCATTTACTTAGCTAGTACTAACTGCCTCACTACCTCCATATGCCTGCCTTCTCTATAGAAGAGAACTTAGACCTCACCCAAAGGCGAGTATTACTGAGATTGTAACAGTCATGGCTCACGTGTAATGAGCCTCCAGTCTTTTTTTTTAGATTTATTTATTTTATTTATTTATCCCCCCCTTGCTGCTTGTGCTGCCGTGTCCATTCACTGCGTGTCCTCTCCGTGTCTGCTCATTTCCCCCTTGCTGTGAGGTCCTGCCGCATCAGCCCACGGCGCGGCGCAGCGCGAGCTGGCCTGCCCTCACAAGGAGGCGCCAGGAAGCGAACCCGGGGCCTCTCATATGGTAAACGGGTGCTCTATCCATTGCACCACACCCGCTTCCTGCCGCGAGGTTGCTGCATCAGCCCACCGCACTGCCCAGGCCGGCATGCCCCCACAAGGAGGCCTCGGGACACGAACCCGGGCCTCCCACATGGCAAACGGGGCCTCTACCCACTGAGCCACACCCGCCTCCCTGAGCCTCCAGTCTTATGCGGAGCTCTGCATTGAATGCTGCTTTACATTCATGATCTCATTCGTGTTCAGGCCACCCCTTAGTTTGCATTCCAAGGATGACATTCTAGTCAGGTACACTCAGACTTGTCACTGAGTCGGTTACTGCTCACACATTGGAATTGGCAGGTTTTAGCTGTGGTTCCCAGTTTCAGATCGTTAGTCCCTTGAATGGAAACAGTGGTCCTGGGGCCCAATACCCTACTTTGATCTCAAGAAAGTAAGGCTTTACTAGGTTTCCTTTGAGTTGTGGCCCAAATATGATTTTGTCATCTATTTTAGATTCCTAAGATATTGCTGGAAGCTGTGTTTTGTATACTGTAATGCATTTGATCAGTGTGTGAAAACACCTGCTATATAAACATATAAATATATAACAAGGCAGGAGAGCTGGTCTGTTTAAGCTCTGGCTTGATAGTGAGGGTATGTGAATTATGGTCACAGATCTATCATCAATGAGTGACATTAGACAAGTCCTGTCCCCACCCTGAGACTCAATTTCTTCATATGGAGAATGAAAGCCCCAGACTAGGTGATCTCTGAGGTCTCATTAAGCCTGAATAGCCTTTGTGTCTGATCCTGTGTGTAAATTCAGACAAGTTTCGAAGACTTCCCTGACTGCTCTGTGGATGCTATCGATTGGCCGCATATATTCAGCAAAATCCACTCTGGCAAAGAGTTGTTCAGTGGTACTCCCGAGGGCTTTTCCAGGCTTTCTTAGGCTCTAGGTAACCTGAAGACAAGAGGATTGTAGAATTGTATAAAAAGCTACTCCAGGATTTAGCAACAGTGGTGCTTTTGTAATCTTAGATTCAGAATTGTAGGAAATTGATGAATGAGCTGCAGCTCCTGCTGTCTGAACAAATAAGCAGTAACTCAGGAAATACACTGAGGCATGGAATGTTAAATGCCCTAATTTTTGCCAAAGTGGTGTTTTAGCTTCCTAGAGGGGTATTGTAAGTATGCCGTAGGGGAGGATGTGCGTTTTAGGAGTGGAATAGTCTCCTCTGGGACAATAGGAAACAGCTGGAGGGGTAGGAACATGTGGTAGACTTAGATAGGCCTGGGCTTCAACCCCAGCTCTACAAATTACTAATTTGATTCATCCTGAGCAAGTACATCATTTACCCTTTCTGAGTTCATCTTTAATAGTAATTTTAGTAATCATCGATTGAGCTCTTATTATGTTCTATGCATTGTGCTCGTTTTTATGTGTTTATGCCATTGCATCCTCATGACACTCTGAGAGTTGGTGCTGTTGTTATCCCCAGTTTGCAAGGGAGGAAACTTAGACTCACAGAGGAGAAAGTGACTTTGCCCAGGATTACACCAATGGGAATGTGCTGGCAAAATCAAGATCTCCAAATTAATGGCCTACAGATCTTGTAAGATGGGGGTTCCCTACCACAAATGTTACCACACACCTGGTATGAGAACATTCCTCCCAGCGTTGACTTAAACTCTTTGAGGTTGCAGGGAAGAGTCTACTCAACGATACTAGGTGATGGGGAGGTTATTTCAAGGATTCATGGAGGTGAGAGTGTTGTTCTCCCCAGCTAAACGGTTGTCTGGATCCTCATACTTATAGGATTGGTGTGTAGATCAGGTCCCAGGGAGAATTCCCCTAACGTCCCAGGCTAGAACTGGGCGGTTCTCCTGTTCACATCCCTCTTTTAACATTCTGAACTCCCCAGTCCTGACCCTTGACACTGGGTCTGTTTTGAACCACTGTATTACATCCCTTAGTGTGACTCATGATAATAATCATTAGAATTAGTAGTGGGAAGCAGATGTGGCTCAAGCGATTGATCTCCCTCCTACCACATGGAAGTCCCTGGTTTGGTTCCCGGTGCCTTCT
Source organism: Cabassous unicinctus (assembly GCA_029593785.1). NCBI lineage: Eukaryota > Metazoa > Chordata > Mammalia > Cingulata > Chlamyphoridae > Cabassous > Cabassous unicinctus. The sequence continues at coordinate 57,463 of JAQZBX010003381.1, forward strand.
AAAGAAGACTGCGAGCTGGCACAACGGGCAGGCATGGCAAGCTGACACGACAAGATAACACAACAAGAGACATAAGAAGAAAAAACATAATAAGAGACACAACAAAGCAGGGAGTGGAGGTTCCCAGTGCCTCCTAAAGAAGACAAGCAAGACAGCGAGCTGATGCAATGGGCAGGTGCAAGCTGATGCAACATGATGATGCAACAAGAGGCACAAGAAGAAGAACATGAGAGACACAACAAAGCAAGGAATGGAGGTAGCTCAAGCAATTAGGCACCTCCCTTCCACATCAGAGGTCCCGGGTTCAATTCCCGGTGTCTGCTAAAAAGAAACAAGGAAAACAAACAGACACAGCAAGTGCAAACAACGAAGGGGTGGGGTGAAATAAATAAATAAATCTTTAAAGAAAAAAAAAAAAAAGAATTAGTAGTAATAGTCACTAGCTATGTATTAGGCACTGTTCCAAGCACTTTACACACCTTGTTCCACTTAATCATTATAACAACCCCTGAGATAGATACTATTATCATCTTCATTTTATAGCAACTTGTCCAGAATCACATAGCTAGGCAGTAGCAGCTGAGATCTGAACTCAGTACTCTGACTTCAACACCCCACCCCCTGCTGCACTACTGCCATTAAAAAGAAAATGGACTAATAATGCCTTTCTGGTAGAGGTTTTATAAGTTTTTTGTTGTTGTTGTTTTTCCAAGATTTTTTTTTTTTTTCCTCCTCCCCACCACCATTGTCTGTTCTCTGTGTCCATTCGCTGTGTGTTCTTCTGTATCTGCTTGTCTTCTCTTTAGGCAACACCAGGAACTGATCCTGGGACCTTCCAGAGTGGGAGAGAGGCACTCAATCTCTTGCGCCACCTCAGCTTCCTGGTTTGCTGTGTCTCTTATTGTCTCTCCTTTGTGTCTGTTTTTGTTGTGTCATCTTGCTGCACCAGCTCTCCACGCAGGCCAGTACTCCTGTGTGGGCCAGCACTCCTGCACAGGCCAGCTCTCCGCGTGGGCCAGCTCACCATGCAGGCCAGCTTGCCTTCACCAGGAGCTCCCAGGAATTGAACCCTGGACCTCTTATATGGTAGACAGGAGCCCAATTGCTTGAGCCACATCCGCTTCCCTGTAAGTTGTTAATAAACCACTGTACACAAAAGTACCTAGCACAGGGCCCTGTGTTAGCAGAAGATGATATACAGTGCTAATTTCCTTCTATGTAAATTTTTTAGTAAGTTAAAACAGACAAGGGTCTCCTTGTGATAACTCTAAAGCCTTGGACAAATAGATTCCCCGGAGAGTTATATATACATTAGAATTGCATTTTTGCTTATTTTTGAGCTGCCTTGTTAAGGAAGGATTTATATGCTGGCATTGATGTAACACAGCAATCAGGCAATGTTTTCTGCCTTTGTCATTTCATGTGATAGTTTGCTTCCAGTGAAGTTTGACTCACTGTATCTGGAAGCTGTCAGAAGTGGGAACATGGAAAGGTCATGATGGATGGCTGTGGATAACTGGTTAGGGAAGGAGAGCAGGTAAAATAGACAAGTGACCTCCCTTGTTTCTGAGGGAAGGGCTGACTGGCCATTCCATAGCAGCCCCCATGCTCTCTTCTTCCTCACCTGCCTTAGGTGGTAGGCTTAGAGCACCATTTTTGAGAGCAGCACCAGGTGGAATATAAATCAATTCATGGGAGCCTTTCTCAGCAGCTCAGTCCCTTGGGCACTTAAGAATGCTAGCTGGACATATTCTTCAACCTTAGGGTCACTTTTCATGATTGTCAATTATAGAATTCAACATATTCCCTTCCCCATGTTTTAAATTTGGGAAAGGGTACTAAATTCTAAAGTAGAAACCAAAAAAAAAAAGATAAACTTTTTAAATGATGTTTGTTTATATTTTGGGGGGGATTTTTGTTTGTTTTGGAAAAATACAGAAAAGCCCAAGGAATACTATAATCCCACTAACCAGAGTTGACTACTGTAACCGGTTTGGAATATATCCTTTCCATCTCTTTTCTATGAATATTTTTTTCCATAATTGAATCTTCTCCTTTTACTTAGTATTGTGTCAAAAGAATATTTCCCAGCCAAGATCTTTTCTTATGTATAATTTTTAATGGCTGTGTTATATTCCATCATAAATGGATTAGCTATTCCTCTATTTTTGGCCATTCAAGTTGGAGAATTCCCTTGTATATTTGTTTCATAGGTCTGCTGTAACAAATTACCACAAACTGGGTACTTAAAACAACAAATTTGTTCTCCCTGCAGTTCTAGAAGTCTGAAATCAAGGTGTTGGCAGGGCAGTGCTCCCTCCAGAGCCTCTAGGGGAAGATCCTTCTTTGCCTCTTCCAGCTTCTGGTAGCCCCAAGCTT